>QANZ01002429.1:407272-459633 GCA_003254925.1 Chamaecrista fasciculata
AGTTTAAGGACTAAATTGAAATGTTTGGAAGAATTTTGGGACACTTTACAATTTTAGGATTTTAGGGTTTATGATTTTAGGGTTTAGGGTTTTAGGGTTTAGGGTTTGGAATTTTAGGGTTTGGGGTTTTAGAATTTAGGTTTTAAGGTTTTAGGGTTTTAGGGTTTGGGGTTTGGGATTTTAGGGTTTAGGGTTTGGGATTTTAGAGTTTTGGGTTTTGGGGTTCTAGGGTTTGAGGTTTTAGAGTTTAAGGACTAAATTGAAATGTTTAGAAGAATTTTTGGACAGTTTATAATTTTAGGATTTTAGGGTTTAGGTTTTGGGGTTTAGGATTTTAGGGTTTAGGATTTGGGGTTTAGGGTTTAGGTTTTAGGGTTTTTAATACTTTTAAGGACTAAACTGGAATGTTTGGAAGAGTTTTGGGACACTTTACAATTTTATTTTGAGGATTTTGGACTAAAATGAATGAAGATGATGAAAAAGAGGGAAATTGAGAATAATGAGATAAAAATATAACTCAGGGACCTATTTGTATTTTGAATGAAATATTTTTTTTATTAATAATGCTTATGTGGCACGCACAGTTGGCTTTTTTTTTTAGTTTTCCAACAGCTGACGTGGCACTTAACGTGCCACGTCAGCAGTTAACGGACACGTCATCATGTTGGCTAATGGCAACTTGACGGAAGGACCTATTTGACTAACGTTAGTAAAATTCGGGGACCTATTTGTCAATTTCCATAAATCAGGGACCAATCTGTCAGCGACCCAATAATTCATAGACCAATTTGGGAGTTTACTCCATATATATATAAATAACAAATTGAGTTATTTGCACCTTAATCGACTTCTCAAAGTTGCAAATTAACATCTTAACGAATAATTACTCGAGAAAATAAATTTAGGTTATTAAGTGGACTTGTGGCCTTCTTTGGTGACCTTTAATGTTAAAAAATAACCCAATATGCAAAGTTGAAATTCTTTCAAACATAGTACACATATTGTTTTGTGTTCATCTCCAAACTTGATCCTCCTTTTGAAAGTCTCTACTTGAGTTTTGTCACTTTTTTGTGTGTGAGGGGAAACAGTAGTGAATTATATAGACATTGAAATAAACTTACCTCATTTGATATGAAAAACCAATTGACTTGTGATGAAATAAACTTACCCGTGTGATTTTGATTTCGAAATGAAAATTTCCATATCATTTAGAATGTGTTTTCTCATTATGGTTTTACTTGACATGTAAATTTTAATAAATGGAAGTGAATAACAACTTCATTATTAAATTTGTGTTGTTTGTATGCAAGTATTTATGCTGAATACTGTCATACTACCTGGAGGCTATTATTTGTATTGAGTAGTCTTAAAATATTAATCTAATCTTCATAATAATCTTAAAATGCTATGAATTGCTTAAATACAAGCAAAACATTTATTCTGAAGTGAAAAATACCACATATGATCGATGAGTGAAACAAACTACCCAATGATATGAATGAAACATTTTAATCTATATGGAGAGAAAAACCGATGAGTTTTGAAACCAAACCACACAAATCTATTATAATATACTAATTAACAAGTATTTAGAGGTCTTGGATGTTTCTAGACAGCTCAAGTAGAAATGATTCCATTCTTAGTTACTGAGTTAATGAGGAGTTTAATTATGCAGTAATTAAGTTGTTCATTCAAAGCAGTTTTCAAGTGTGAAATAGGGTACAACTGGTCTTCCTAAATTCCTAGCTAGTATATGCCACGCCATGACTGTCATAAGTTCATACGTTTTTCTCATGCTGATTTGGATTTTGACGGATCAGTAAGTTTAAATTGTAGAGTAACATGCTTTTCATGCTACTAAGGCAATACAGATATACTAAAAACCATCTATAAAGTGATATTACACTCGAGGAACAATGCCCTATGTGCTGGCTCGTACATCATATACATGACATCCTTTTTCATGTGTAAAATAATTCAATGTACATTTATTTAATTGCCAAACTGATTTATGATGAAAATATGCCCACAAGCTTGCTTCACCTATGCCACCAAGTGAAACATAATGTTATTATTCTCAGAACGCATGAACTCAAGACAGAGAAATATACACATATGCATATGTATTATGTATTATATAAAATGTACAAATAAATACACTTTGCACATTGCACCATCCAGGTAAAAAAACTAATCAAATTAGTGATATGTAATGGAATAGGGTAGCCTAGCAGCTATAATTCATAGAGGTTTGCCCATCAAATTTGTTTCATGCTCTTGGAAAGCACCAGCACCAATAATGCTCCATGAATGGAAAACCTTATTGTGCTTGTTGAATTTTAGGACTCAAAAAATGCTTTTGTAAACTTCCATTGATGTGTCATAAGATTGGGATTATGAAAATGAATTGTAATTAAGCAAGATGTTAGAAACAATTCTGTTGTTTTTAAGCATTATTATTGCAACATACATGGTGTTTCACAAGACATGTTCATCCTTGGTGACTTTCTAACCAATGGTTCTATATTCAAATCTCATCCGATTTTCGTCATTCTTGACGCAATGGTATCTTATGATAATCTATTATCAGAAATAGTTGATTAATTTTATACCAGATATAATAATTCTTCTTAATTTGACAAAAACCTTGATAACATCATGAGAAACCCTAATAATGACCATTGTTGCTTCAAAACCAAATTACTCTCAAATTACACAACCGTTTAATTTGATCAAACACACGTTGGAAAGCTCATATAATAAGCTACAAGTTGCAAAAAATTTCACTCAGAATGAATCATTATATCTCAAGTTATGATTAAATGAATCGGGCTTAAAAGCACACCTAAGCCAACCTAAACATCCCCCGGTTAATTCCAATCCAGCACCCTATGCCACCTTATTGGCAATTATTAGCCGTACATAGTTGCTTCATCCAACGGCCTATATTTAAACTTCAGGGAGGAAGCGATCCGTGTGAGGGCCCTCTCAACCAATCACCATTCAGTAGTGAGATATCGTACTACACACAATGACTATTTAAACCATGTAAACTCCCATCATCTCCTCACACAGCATAACTCCCAGAAGTAACGCCTACGTCCCCCCCCACCATTCATCTGATCTGTCTTCAATTTCTTGAATTGAATTCGTTCTTCGTCGTTTCCAAACCCTAGTTTCGATTTTCTTCGGCGGCCATGGCGACAGAAGAGCCCATTGTACCTGTGGAACCCGCTTCAGAGCCAGCTGTTGCTGATGTAACTGAGGAGAAAGAGGCCACCAAGGCTGCGGGGAAGACGAAGAAAGCTAAGGAGCCAAAACCCAAAAAAGCTGCTGCTCCCAGATCCCGGAATCCTCCAGCTCACCCTCCTTATGAAGAGGTACGGTATCTATCGATTGTGCTATTGCTGAATAAAAGTATACTTTGGCTAATGTTTGTATTGAATTGGATCTGATTTTGCGTTCATTTTGATCCTTGTAGATGATCAAGGACGCGATTGTTTCGCTGAAGGAGAAGACTGGTTCGAGCCAGTACGCGATTACCAAGTTCATCGAAGAGAAACACAAGCAACTTCCATCCAACTTCAAGAAGCTTGTCTTGACCCAATCGAAGAAGCTGGTTGCTGCTGGAAAGCTTGTCAAGGTCAAGGGCTCCTTCAAGCTTCCTCCCGCCAAGCCAGCAGCCCCAAAGCCATCTGTGACCTCTGTTCCGGCGAAGAAGAAACCAGCGGCTGCCAAAACTAAAGCAGCTTCCAAGCCGAAGGAGACGAAGGCAACCAAGGCGACAACCAAGGCTCCTGCCAAGCCGAAAGCAGTTGCCAAGGCAAAGCCCAAGGCGGAGACTAAGTCGAAGGCTGCCCCAGCGAAGGCCAAGGTTGCGGCGGCGAAGCCCAAAGCTGCTGCTAAGCCCAAGGCTGCTGCACGACCAAAGCCCAAGGAGAGGCCCGCCAAGGCTTCAAGAACATCGACCCGTACGTCTCCTGGGAAGAAGGCCCCTGCTCCTAAAGCGACACCAAAGAAGGCGGCCGCAGCCAAGAAAGCTCCAGCTAAGGGCGTTAAGCCTAAGAGTGTGAAGTCTCCGGCAAGGAAGGCTTCGACTAGGACAGGAAAGAAGTGAATGAGAGGGTTCTGAGACTAGCATCTGTAGGGTTAGTCTTGTAAAGAGTTCTTTGTGGTTGCTGTGTAGTTTGATCAACAGATGTCCCTTAAAGCTAAAGATATTAAATCTAGTTTCCTTAAGCCTTTTTAGTTGTTTCAATCCAATTCTTCTTTATATGTAAGAATTCGTGGCCGATTATAGCCTGTTTCAGCTTAATTACTTATGATAATGAGTCCGAATTTCAGAATGTCACTGGTAAGTCCTTCAGAATTTAGGATTCTGGTGTGTTTTGCTATGAAACTTTCTGCGGGTCGTAAGCGTTACCTTTCTTGCGTTGATTGTCTCATCCATCCCACCACTGATGGTTGCCTGACTTAATCTCCACGCTACCTTTAAATCTTAACCGTATAGCTATGCAAATTGTATAGATAAAGACAAAGAGATATCATAACGAGGCTTGAGAGCAGCACATGACTGCAGCGATATTGAATGTGACAATGAATTGGCGGCGGGATACATTCCTTCACCTCCTTTTACAAGTGCTCTATGTTTAACCCAGAGTTGTTGAATCATGGTTAGAATTTGTGGTTGTACTGGAAATTAGATACATATATCAAAGGTGAATGATTAAGAAATGGCAATGCAGAAAAGAAAAACATTCATGTTATTCTCGCAGTATGAAGGAGCTCTCCGGGTTTCACTAGTAGATTAAGCGCATGATATTGGCGTGAACCTTTGAAGCATGGACACTTGACTGTAATATGATTGATGAAGTGCTTGGATCTTGTGCTACAAATGATTGGACTTCTCGTCCACGGTTTTTCTGAAGCTTGTGTTAGGGTAATGTCAAGATATTATAGATTATTGTATTTTGCCTGTGAGAGTGAGACTACATTTCTGCTTTTGTTTCCTTGAATCTCTTATTACCCCTTGCATATGTGCATGCGTAAGTCTCTTGTCTTATCGAAGCTTAGTACTGCCCTCTTTCTCTTAGTTATTTTTTGACATGGATGAACCGCCATTCTTGGTATTGCTTTGGTCATGCCGATGCATATTATCGAAAGGCTTTAGACATTTATTCTGCATTGTATAATTGGTTTAACTGGTTGAGGCTGAGCTAGCTTGGTTGATTATTCTGTTGTTATAGGTGCATTTTGTTTTTTAACTTTTGGTGGAGTGGTTTTAGTAGGAATTATAATGGAATGCATTAAAATGTACAAGAAGTAAAATATTACTTTAAATGTACTGATTAGTGGTAGTAAATCACTGAGGCTCTTGATGCATTTAATCAATCTTCTGTAAGATTATTAATTTACCCACGAACTACTTTATCAGGGATCTTTGAGAATTATGTGATGATAATTGGTTACTTTTCTTGATTGATGCAATTTAATTATATTATCAAGAGTGCTGTGGTTTTTGGTATCATGGTATGTTTAATTAGCAAACAAATAAAGAGCAAGCTCACCTTAATTTATACTTCACCCAAAAAAGAAAGAATAACAGAGTAGCAAGAACATAGGAATGTTAGTATTTTATAAGTTATCCAGGATATAAGTTTATTGAACTTCTATTATCATGCAAAATTCAAATTCTAAAAGAAGAGAAGGGACTTCCCTGTACTATTACAGATTGGTTGGCTCTTGTTTCCATCCATTCTAGTTGGTATTGTCGGCTAGTTATATGCAGCCATCTTCCCACCTGGCAAAGGCCTGGTGTGAGGGCTAAGTCATGGTTTACCCGTCACATGGGCTGTTGTATAGTTGAAGGATTCAAGTAACATTCTTGCCATTGACTATAGTTTTTATTGCATTTGCAGTCTCTTCTTCTTCCCGTTGGTATAACAACTGAGGTCACAGGTTTCACACATGTTAGAGGCCCTAGTTTGTTGGTGAAATTGCTTGTCTTCTCCCTGAACTGTTGTGTTTTAAGGAAATTGAGTAGCACTTACTATCAGCTAACTGAGCCATTCTGTGCAATGACAGGTGCTTGTTTGAGTTGATTCTACCAGGTATAAAACCGCTTCTTCTCATCTTCTGCTCATGCTGCAAAAATTAATCGTTGCATCTCTTATATCCTCTAATATGCCAAGGGAGTGATTACCTCTCCCTGTGTCATTTCATTATAGAACAGGAAAGCACTGTAACCTGCAGAACTAATTTATCTACATCAGGCATCCATGTTCTAGCTGATGTTAAGGTCTTCAACCCAATGGATGGGAAAACCAAATTACTAGTAGAAATTAGTAGATAATGACAAATAAATTAGATTATAATTTTCAACTAACATCAGGATATCTTAAATTTTGAACTCAGGTTTGTCCTTGTGTGGACTAAAATGTAGAAAATACCTTTGAGCATTACTTTATGCAACCCCCCCCCAAAACTCCTTTAAATTTTTCTTGGTTGTTTTTAACTATTGTTGCATTTGGTAGTAAACAGAACTTGTCATAAAACTAAAAAAATAAAAAGGCTTTTTTGAGTAGAAAATTTACCAGGGCTTTCTTTTTTGGATTAAAAAGGAAAGTTTGGAAGGTCTTTTTGTTACTTTTTATGGTTTAGAGGATTTTGGCAGTTGGAGGAAAACTTGAGGTTTCGTGCCTTTCAGATTTTTCTTTTCTTGTTGAACTTTTTTTTTTTGCACTTATCTTAAATCAAGGTAAGATCGAAGTGGTGAAAAGCAAGTTTTGATAATTGAAGAATCTTTTGCAAATAAGTTACATCACTTGTATATTCCTTGTTGTGTGTAGCATGCCTTAAGTGATTTAAACATGTACAAAGAAGGAGAAGACTAAAGAAAACTATTGGTGAAATTATTCGGAAAGATTTATTCATTAATAATCTAAATGTGAAAATGTGCAAAGACAGAATATGTTGGCATTGGCTGATTCATATAGTCAAGTCAACCGCCCATCTAGTGGGAAAAAGGTTTTGATTGTTGTATTGTTGTTGTTTATTAACATTCTTTAACATGCTTTCTTGGAGAAGATTTCCGGTGATGTAGATGTGATCAGTGGTATATGAGTATTAAGAAAGAGAAAGTGTGGATCTTATATATTTTTATTTCATGAAATTCATATTTTTCCTCTAACTCCACAAGAAATGTATGAAAAGGAACTCTAGAGGATCCAATCCCATTTAGGAGACCCTATCAAATTATGCTGGATCTAGTTATGTTTATTCGAGTATAACTTTTATGAAGTGTTTTAGTATAATTTGTTTGTTCATCAGATATATGTAGCGTGTATGCACTCATTCTTGCCAATCTGACATAAATGAAAATCATGACAAAGGAATGTTAATTTCTCAGAATAGATTGATTGTTGTAATCCAGTGGCAAAACTTGGTGCTTATTCTTGTTCTTTTTCACTCTTTGATTAATCTGTTTGTTATGCTGTGTCCAGATACAGACTGCACATTGGGTATTGTTAGTATCTGCAATCTCCTGTAAGGTAAATTGGGCTATACCAGCCCAAGCATCCCACAAGATCAATTTAGAAATGGTCAAGCTTCCAATTAAATGATTTGACAAGGTGCTGTACATGGGTTAAAAACAAAAATGTCCCTTTGTCACAAATTTTGAAAACTTCTTGAAGCTTGTTGAGCTCCGTGCTTTTCTCTTGTCCTGCAGATGTGAGTTTTAAAAGTTGAAGGTAAAACATTATCCGTGCTCCATGAAGTTATCTTTTCATTCTCTCAACCTTTTGGATTGAATACTTGAGCTCTTGTTGGATGTTTAACCTTGAAGGTGATAAAACAATGTCTTTCCATATTGATCCGGCTTCACAAGCTGGGTTGGGGGCCTTGTAGAGTTCATATATAGAGTCGGCTTCCTCATTCAACCTAGCAACCTTCTTCAAACAGTCAATTTCATCTGGATCAACCAGCAAGGTCTTGTCTCTATCTTTCCATCCTATCAACTTCACAATACTTGAAATTTCAGCATGACTCAACAAAAATGTTAATGATTCTTACACTAGTGAGAAAGAAGTTTCAAATTTTCAGGTTACTTGTGTTTTTTATTTAGGTAAGTTACACTTTGGTATCCTGAGGTATGGACTAATTCCACTTTGGTACCCCGTTCTTTCAAAAGTGACATTTTAGTGCCTTGTTCTATTCGTCGTTAGCACTTTGGTATCAAAAACTCTTTTTTCATTACTTTTTGAGGGAATAAAGCACGTTCAACGTCAAAAACACGAAATCCACCCTCCTAAATTAAGATTTCATGATTCAACCTAAACAAAACACAATATCTTTTTCCTTCAAGTATATACTTAATCGTGTTTTTTGGAGGCTAATTCGTGAAATTTGAGTATGCACGTGCTTTTTTCCATTAAGAGGTAACCGAAAAAAAAAGTTTTGGGTACCAAAGTGCTAATGGCGAATAGAACAGTGTACCAAAATGTCACTTTTGAAAGAACATTGTACCAAAGTGGAATCGGTCTATACCTCAGGGTACCAAGTGTAATATACCCTTTTTATTTTGTTTTCATGATATTTTCGCAAGAAAACAGTAAATTCTGTATCTGCCTTCAGTCATTTTATTGACATCAGAAAAAGAGTAATGAAGAAGGATGGGGGAAGTATGTGTACTATGTACCTTTGGTGGGCCTTCCAACGCATTTGTGCTATAGAGTCGGGCATTGTCTACGTGTTGACAGTAAGTCAGAAATGCTTCAGCAAATCTCTTGTGGGATTTCAATTGTGACTTTACTCTTACTCCTCTTCTACACATGATAGCTCTCCTGTTCACATTAAACATTTGCTGCTATCTTTAAGGGAGCCCATATTCATTAGAAGAGCTGTGATTGATAAGTAAAAGGCTGAGTGTCAAAGGAAAGATTATTTATAAGAGTTACCTTATGCCTCTATTGACAGCAAGGTAAGCATCACATACTACTCCAACCAGCTCTATCCTATACGGTTTTCTCCTTTTGCCTCCAACTTTTTCTGGTTCTTCACCTTCAATTCGTTCCCAGTAGTTTTCTGTTACAGTTCCATCTCCAGCCACTTTGTAGCCGACTCCCATCCGATATCGGTGCCGGTGAACATTTCTGGTCATTGTTATCGTCTGCACAACAAATGGTACCCAGGAGAGTGTGCCATCCATAATTACATCTCGCCCCTCATTTAATGCTGTTACTAGCAAGGATGAGGCTGCATCTGTAGATGATTGGTGCACCTGTTCGCAAGAGGTACTTTTTTTTATGCCAAAATCAAAAGCATTGTACAACTATGATACATGTTAAATCAATATGATTATGCCATTGTTCAACAAACTGAAATGGCGCTTATGTATAAGCAGGGTAAAAGCAGAGAGTCTTGAACCATCTCACCAGTTCAGCTGTGTGAATCATGTCATGATGCCCTCTTGAGCTAAGGGCCCTATAGATGACATCTGATTCCTTGAAGGCATCAGCTTCAATAACCACGGCATTCCCTGCAGCTTCTGACCAGAACGGTCTGTTTTAAATTCGTTTATAGACAAACTGAATTAGATTCTTGCAGTTTATTTTAATCATTTCTAAATGTCACTTTCAAAAGCATAAATGATGGTTAAAACAAGGAAACTGAACATTTAATTACTCCCATTAGAAGCTCTCTACTCATTTGTTTCCCTACTGGCCACACTACATTTTATTTTTTAACAGACCTGAGACCTGGTTGATCTGCTAAACTATAATTATATGTGAAGTGTTGAACATTACAGGCATTGCTTTAAAAGTAATAGGCATCAACGCTGGCTTAGCTTGCATTATGCATCTGATGCTGGACATTATGTTCCATTGCGCTAGGTACATGATGGTTTGAACTTGCAAATTGACTTTATTATACCTGAATCTTTCAACTGGATAATTTAAGAAACTAGAATAAGACTCTGAATTAGAGTAGTAAATAAAAAGTAAACAACAATAGACTATGCAAAATGGTCACTAGGGTTCAGTGTAGTTGAGATATAATAATATTATAATTGATCGTACTCTTTGAGAATTTCTTTCAGTGCAGTACTCTTGCCAGCTCCCATTCCACCACCCATGAGGAGGAGCACTGGACTTCTATCGCTGTGAGCTACTGGAGCCATCACCTCTGTACATTGAGAGTCATCATGGGCTGCGATTCCCATGGCTTTCATCTCTTCTACTAACGTATTAAATATTCTAGCCACCTTCAGATTTTTGGTTACTCTCTCGAACCTTTGTTCCCTAATATTCCAAAAACCCATCCATTTATCAACATATCTTCTATTTCCATATCTGTATACTTCACAAACGAAGAGCTGAGAGAAAAAACTTGTTATTTATTGTTCTTTCCTATTTTAAGGTTGATAATTTTTTTTTTCAAAACTTACCAAAAACTTCATCAAGCTTAATTACTCGCAGAGTTCATATTTGGGCAGATACAAGAGATGCTGAAATGGGGTTTTAAAATGTATAAAGGTTAGACTAAAATGTGAAGAATGGTAGGCACCTAGTGGCCGCCATAACTATGTGCTTGAGCTTCCTTTTGGGCTCTATTTCAGCGCTTAGCACCTGAAACACCATTACAAGATAAACATTTGGCGTGTCTTAAGAAATGAAATGACAATAGATTCTCCAATACCTGACTAATCATGATATCAGCATATCTCCAATGGAATGCAAAGTAACTAAGAATGCATCTCTCAAACTCTTCCACTAGCTTAACAGAAAGTGAATCTGCATCTTGTTCGCTTTCAAAGAACGAGTATATATCGTCTTCGCATCCCTCCCATTTCCTTACGTATTCAGATGCCAATTTTCCTAGATGTGGACAATTTTTCTTTTCTTTAAACCCCATTTGCCTAGCTGCACCGAATGTCACAATGTTAAATATAACATAATTGACATCAGGATTTGTGGATCCATGTGTCTGTAATTGAAGAAATTAAATAAAAAAAAAGTACGTACCTACATAATGGGAGAAACTTTCCAGCTTTGGGACCTGACCTGAGTGTGAAAATCTTAGGCGTGGAATGATCTTCCCATGTCTTATCTTTTTGAGATGATAATGCATTGCTAGAGCAAATACCAACCCAACAGATGAGGCTACGGCGATCTGTGCGAAACTGGATTTGATGTTGCAATCTGAAATATGCATTGCTAGGGTCTTTTTTTTTTGTTGAGGAATCAAAGACAGATCACCAGATAGCGCTACAAGAGAATGAGATTTGGGTGTTCAAAGAATCTGATTCTGTATTTACGATGAAGGTAATTTCTCATTGCTCTGTATTTGTATTTATTTGGGACTCAGTGATCGTAAGGTTGACAAATCCTGAGGATTGCATGGCACCGTCAACAATATATATGTTTCACGTATGGAAATTTTTTTTTGGTTGATTCGACACAAACCGACTTATGATCAATGGTTGAGAATTTAATGTAAAGAACTAAATCATCAGTTGTGTTTCTACATCTTGTGACTTGTTAATGTAACAATCAGTAATTTAATTGCATAATATACTAATTCACTGGTTATTTTGGCCTATAGGTCCTATTTTTAGATCGTAGAATCCTTAACCAATTAATATTATATTACAAGTACATTACCGTCATTAATTATTTAATGACATTATCCATCATTAAAGCATGGCATAACTAATTATATAACTGGTAATACAACAGATACAAAGGGAAAGAAAATCAGGTCAAAACGAGTGTTGATGCCCTTGTAGTGTTTGCTAAGTTCCCGGAAACATACATGATACATCAGAAGTTGTTTGCTCACTGGTGATGATTGAGATTTCTTACAATTCATATCGATCCCAGATGAGAACTAATTTTTTACTTAGTTCTGGAATGAAACCATATATAAGCCGTAAAGGCATATAATTTGAGCACCTGCATGCATATGATGCTGCCATTTCTATCTCCATCTATCATTGGTGAAGACTGAAGCATGCCGAAACAATAATTACTACTACAAGCAGAGAGAGATAGATAGTAATGGATTATTAAGAAAATGAACTGATTGTATTGAATTGATTAACAAAGCTTTACAGAGTGATGCTTATATAGCTTCATACACGTGATAGTCAAGTAGCTGCTAACTAATACAGCTGGAAAACTTCCTAACAGAATTACAACTAATATGAGAACTAACAACTGTAAATGAATCTAATCACAATTCAGTCTTCATTCGTCTGCTGATGTGGCAGCCAAATCATTCACTCTATTAGATAGATACTCTAGATGTTCTTGATACCTTTTGCTGAAAACGATGATGTCAACACTACTAGACTCCCTGCATTGAAACATTTAGTGATGAAATCTGATGATTGTCAGAACTAGAGACAAAAAAAATAAAATGAAGAAAACATAAATCGATGCATCCTGCTTGACATAACATAATCTGGTTACTGTTCATCTTTATCATATTGATATTCTCCTAAATTGGATCTCGCTATTATTCCTGTGGGGTAGGTTGTTACGATTTCATATAGAGAAAAGATGTGACATGGCTTTTCTGCATTTTTGAGTTTTATTAAAATTGTTGGTGCAATTTATGTAGAGACAGATAAGAGATATTGTCGTATAATTTAGCTACTAGTAGCAGTTAATTATTAAATATTTAATTTGATTGGCCATTGGGTGTCTTGATATTGGGTCTCGTTTTAAATGATAATACTAGTGTTATTGAGTTATTTCTCCATTTCAATGTCCTGATTTCAGACTACAGGAAAACTCTTAATCAGAATAAAATGATTGGATTAGTGACAATAACACACCCAATCATTCCGCTCATAACATAATTATTTATCAACTAAAGATGGATTAGATCCTAACTAGGCACACCCTAGGTTAACGCTTGAAATGATTCATGATTGTCATCCTAACGGAACATGTACTTGGGTATTTATGTCTGATGGCTCGTGGCTTTCCAAGTATCACTAAGGCGATGAGAAATCTAGTGATAATCTAGTTATTAGTTGGTTAAAATACAGAAAGCTCCCTTAACTTTTGTTAGTGTAGGAAAAACCTCCTCAACTTTGAAAAGTGACAAATGACCCATTAAACTTTCAATTTTGTGCAAATAACAACTTTTGTTCAAATTTTCATTTCAACAAAATATAGTTAATTTTTAGCTTGGATGAATGTGAAATGCAACAATAATCTAAAATTACAAAGAGGTTTGATTTTTTTTTTGAATAAAAATCTTAGCAAAAAGGGTTATTTGCACAAAATTGAAAGTTCATGAGATTTTTCTTCACTTATCAAAGTTCAGGGAGTTTTCTGCACAATGACCAAAATTCAGTGGGGGGGTTTTATGCATTTTGGTCTTTTTGTTATTACATGAGCTATAATAAGTGTAGATCACTAGGAATCAATTCCATGAATCTGCCTCTGTTTCTCCTTCTTGGCTGCATGCCTTGACCCATCATCTTCCATTCTTGGTCTGATCAGATGAATTTCAATATATATAAATAAAATAACAATTTAAGAGGTTTCTGTTTTTGAGCAGGTATTTATGAAATGGACAAATAGGTTTTAGACAGTATCAACAGTACTTTACTCTGGGGGGATAACTCTGGGTTTCTGATGCATATGCAAATTTACCTCAGTCTCTCAGGAGGCCCTTAAATTGTGGTGATAAAAAGAAAATAGCATATATATATGATTATAAGAGACTAATATACAATAAATAGATTACTAGTCCTTAGCTTCAAGCCTTCAACCTTGTACTTTGTCTTTCCAGAGTATGTTAGTTGTTGCAAAACTTCAACAGTTATGAATATCTATAAATTAAAGTAAAATTAGTAGCTACTGTACTGATATTGATACTTTTGCTAGATTCCACTAAAAGATAATGAAATTGTATTGTGGAGTGACATGAATGGTTAACTCAAAGTATACAATTCCATCAAGATATGACAGTACGCAAGACAGGCTTGCCCCACCTGAAATCATGAGCTTCACGTGTAAATCCAATCCATCCCTGTAGTTTAGTATTTACCATATTCAAGTTGACCCACAAATTAAAGGGATATATAATAATTAATTACCTGTCCCACCTGGGAGAAATAGTTCGCCATGAACAAAAGATATGTTATGATGAACTCTGGCGCAGATTGAAGAGTTTGTTCCCTAACATAACAGAAACAACATAATTTACACTTCAAGTTCCAAGGACAGTTATAACAAATTAACCACCAAAAAGCTTATCAACAAGTTAGTTAATACACCAAGTCCTATTCGTATGAACAAATAATCATGCAAAACATTAAAAAAAAACTTGGGAAAATTTGAGTCATGTATTGTTGTTTGCTGCTCAATGTTTGGGTTTAAACTTTAAAGCACAAGGAGAGGGCTTACCTGAATATTAATTAGTACTAGTAGTGCTGAATGCTGATTGTTCTGAAGAAGAGAAGAGAAAGATTGATTATGGTTAAGCAGTATACTGTATATATATATATAGGAAGAGAAATTGTTGATGGCTGAGGGGAATGAAGCCTGGTCCGAAATCACTCATCAGAAGAAGTAGCTATGGCTATGGCTATATGTTTGAGAGTTGCATGAGTGATCTCGAGCCAGACGACATTCCCCACAACTTGTTCATGTGAATATGAAAGACAGAGGAAATTAAGAAGAGAAAGAGAGAGCAAGAGACATATATATATATATAGCGAGATATGACTAAAGTTGTTGATGTGGCCATGCATTACTTTTCTCTTATGTATATGTGAGTTTATGAGAAGATTCTTCTTTTGGGTCACCTAATTTAATTTGGAGTCCGCTGTCTACACTACTCCTACCTTGCTTTTCTCACGTAGGACTTCTTTTTAGTTTTTAAAAAAGTTTTAGAAAAAAGTATCTTTTTTCATCCCTAAAATTTATTTATTGTTAATTTTGTCTCTATAATTTTATATTTTGATTAATTTTATCATTTGTCTATCTTAAATCAATAAATTAACAACCAACTTCATCATAATTTTTTATTTTGATTTTGTCCCAATAAATTTAAATTATATGTCATTAATCACATAGAGTATGTTGTTAATTCATTAAATAAAATAAGAGAAAGAGAAGAAATTAACCAAAAAAAAATTTAAAGATAAAATTGACAGTAAATAAATATTAAGACCAAAATTATAAAGTGATGTAAAGTTTGAGATAAAAAAAAAGTTATTATTACCAAATTTTTTATAAAGCACTGTTTTCTTCATGAATAGTTCCTTTGGAAAGAGTGTTCCAGTTTTACAAGTTTAAAATTTTATCATTTTATTTCTGTTAAATTAATGAAGAATTCTATCCCTGCTTTCTGCTTTGCATAGGGATTTACCCATTTATCAAAACCTGATGGTTGGGTCGCACAAAACTATTGACCTAACCCTAGTTAGTATTAGAAAATGAAAGATGCACCAACTCAAAAGTTGTTAATAGAAGATCATCAATAATTTTAGGAAAAATCCTCCTTATCTCAATTCTCAGATAACATAAATTTATTTCCAGAGTTATGTTAATTTTTTCAAAAAAAAAATTTGTTATATAAATCTCCAGACAAATTTATGTCAATCCAACAGTAGAAAACTCAAATTCCTAATAATGCTGTCCATAATTTTGTTATATTGTATATCTCTAAACATAATTCTTTACACAAAATTTGGGCTTCAAGTTTAAATATAGCATGGTTCACCGTACTTTATGTTGGGACTAAATTAGATGACAATTTTTATATCCTGTTAATGCTCATTTCAATTCAAAAGTTTAAAATGTTAATTCACGCAACATACTTTAAACTACCAACTACACAGAATAGTTGAGGTTCTGTGCTAAGGTATGAAAGTACCAGCTTTGGGTTGATTCTTAGCTCTCAAGACAGCAGCAATTAATATGCCAAACTTGAATCTTAAGCTTGACACAGGAAGTTCATTCAAAGGAATATATATAAGAATATATATGAAGAGAAGAGAAGAGAGGGGAATAAAATTTGGTTCAAGCCGTGAATGACAAGCACATCAAAAGATGTAAGAAAAAGGCGAATCCTTTCGTTCTGTAAAGTTTTCTCCTCACAAAGTAATTAATGAGAAAAGATTGTCCTGGGCTATCTTAACAGTCACCTCAGATTATGTACTGTGATATTTCGTGTCCATGTTGGATATTTAGATTTCATAATCTCGCTTAATATCTTTTCTTCAAATGAAAAAAAGAAACAAAATGACCTTTTTCATGTATATAACTGATATGAAAGAAGCAAAAGTTTACGATCAAATAGCTTACTGCACCAGAGTGCTTTATTTGTAGATTGAAGCCAGTGTTTAATAACTTAACAAAGTCATTTTGTTGAAATTTTGAGTTAAATTCAGAATTTTTAATAGAAGTTTCTAGGTTAAGAGTTAAGAAAGTTTGGCAGACGCATCCTGAGTACATAAAAGTAAGATGTTGTAAAAGATAAGGTAGAATTTGGCCTATGTAGAAGGAAGACATGTGAGATCCAGCTATGCAAAATAGGTACCACCATAATCCTATGGACACAAGTCACTGAATTTCAACCCTAAAATTCATTGTCAAAAAATCAAACATCTCTGTAATACAGCCAAAACCATGCATGGCCCAGAAGGCCAGAAATCTATATTCTATATAGTGTGGAGGAAAATACATCCTAAAAGGCCTATATTATAAAGTGTTTTAGGTCAAAATGAGCTTTTAGTTTATTAGGATGGCCTGCATCAGAATTTGTCCGGAAATGCTAGCAGAATAAAGTTTGCTTGTTAAAACTACCAAGAGCAACAGATAAATCTTACACTAAACAGCCCAGAGAAAAAAGAGAGAAGGAATCATGCATCACAATACATCTATGCGAATTAAAAAAGGAAGATGTTGCTGCAAACCAACCTAAAAGTCAAAATTCCTTTTAGTATGGCACTTTTTTTCCCCCACATTTATGCTCTCCTTAATAAAGTGTCTTGTATTATTCTACGAAAGAAAGAAGCAGTTGAGTTTCTGTAGGTTTAGGCTTTATTTTCCGCTTTCTTTGCATAATTCTCCATGGTTAGGTCTAAGCAGCTTATCACTATTCCATCATCTGTATTTATCTGCTGGTAAACTACACACTGATAATTGATTTTTACAATATTTCACGGAAAAACCTCAAGCTATAAAGAATTCATGAACTTTGGGTACACTTTGAAGAACTGATTTTTGTGTCTATTAAGCAGTGTCTTCAGTTTCAGCATTTTTTCTTTGTTTGATTTTCTCAAGGAATAGCAGGTGCCTCGTGGAATGACCAAACCTGGGCACGCTACGCTATATGGTCTCATGGTCATGGGCTAGAGGTTTATATTTTGTTGAAATGGTCGGATTTTTAGGGAATATAAGTTTTTTTCTTTGGGGTAACTATAGCTATCTACTTTGAGAAAAAAAAAAAAAANAAAAAAAAAAAAAAAAAAAAAACTATAGCTATCTACTTTTCCGTCATTGAGTTTAACTTTTATAATCTCAAGATTTATATAAATGTAAAAAAATTACACAAATCTTGAGACTGAAAAATATTTAATTCAATGATTAAGAAGTAGATAACTTTGAGCTATTCACTTCCCAGATTTCTTTTTTCTGTTAACTCACGTTCATCTTTCGAATTGGTCGGTCAAATTCTTTCTGTTAATAATTACCCAGTATCGCAAGTCTCATACTAGCTGTGTGGAAATTATACTACTATTTTGGCTTCTGGTATAATATTTTCTTCTTTTAGAAAAAAATATAGATAAGACATTGGTGAACCTCACACAGTAACCCATAACAAGCTAATGGCCGTAAATTCGGCGACGGCAATAAAGAAATTACAACAGAAATATAAGATACGAGTCACGACTGTCTTCCTGCCCGTAAGATATACACCATTTCTATCACATAATTCTGGGTCTCATAAATGACAAAATCTTCCTCATGAATACACGATACTTCAGAAAGACAAAATTAATGTCTACTAACCTATTCATCCATCAATCTTACTCATGAACACAAGCTACTTCGGAAAGACAATTAATGTCTACTAACCCTATTCAAAATATTCAACGCCATAAAAGCAAAACTTTTTTTTGTACCGTCAACAATTTTTCACACTACACTTACCATATTGTATGTGCACTCGGATGAATCCCGATCAGAAGGTTGAAAAAGTGGAATCGGGGGATATTAGAATCTGCTTTTCTGGTTAGAGAAGTAAGACCAGAAATCCTTTGATATCAGAGGGATACTGTTCAAACTTAAATTGAAGCTATCAGTTAAAGTACTTGATGCACAGCTAACCATGGGATTTCATGTACTCTTGTTCAATGCGTTGCCTTTCCAATACCTATTCTAATGTAATGTCTTCCAGGATATGAAATACTTCAACGAACTGGACGTAGAAGCCAAAAAAAACTCCAGGGAATCAGGTTACGAGTAAATGACATTAATGAATTTCATGATTATTGCATCTGTTATCCAAAATCTCTCAAGACAGCACTTTCTCCTCGAGCTCTGGAAATTGGAATTGAGGCAACAGTTCAGAGGCAACCTTATCGAAGGAGACATGCTTGAGCCGATTACTTTTTCCATTAATCACATCATTCGAGAGAAATATTATTTCCTGAGCATCCACATTCTTTTCAAGCAGGTCAGTCCAAAATTCGTCATCTACATTAAGGTTTGATGATCTCAATATATCTATAACTTTTGCCAGTGTCGCTACATTCCTGCCAGCACCACAACCCATAGCAGTAGCAGCACCCGCTGCGTTTGCTATTGCCAATGTATTAACCAGTGGCATCTTATGTATAAAACCGTATGCAATAGGAGCTACAAAACTGTCTCCACACCCAACTGTGTCAATAACTTTCGCCTGACATTTTTAATATTCAATTAGTTTAAACCAAGACAGAGAAAGCTGGATTGCTTATCATAACGAGGAAAAACAAACATTATAAATTGGATGTGCAAAGAAAGTTACGTTGTACTTGAACCATATCAGACTCTTGGGCTTGATTTTATTCCTTTAGTACTAGCATATTGCATCTGCAGGTAATGTTTGAATGATATCGAAGATGATGATGATGATGATGATGATGATGATGGTGATGAGGTCAGTTTGACTATTTTGTTTTGCAATAATTGTTCAGTCATTTTAAAAAAACAGAGAAATAATATCTGTTCCTTAACCAAATGAGATTTCAGTCTTCATTGTCTATTTGACAATAATTAGACCCAGGTGGAAAATATCACTTCAAGGACAATTTCAGCACAAAATCTTAATTGTTAAGCAAAAACCCATAAATATGAAAGATCTTTAGGTCTGAAATGTGACAAAGCAAATGCTTGCCATGCCTAAAGTTGAAATTTAATTTTATTTAGAGAATAAAAGGAGGAATAATTGACTTTCTAACCACATGGCCATGGAAGCTCTAATTAAATCACAATTTCGATTCAAAAGCTTAAGCATTTGAAAGAAAGCCCTTGAATAATCTTAATACAATCTCTAACAACATTAAAGCCAAAAACATATAAGTATGCTATAAAACTAACATATCATGATTTCACAAAATTTGCAAGAGAATTAGGAAGAAGCAATTTAAAGAAAATATAAGTTAAGATGTTAATACCTTGAATGCTGGTGCGCATGCTATGCCTGATTTTGATATTAGAATTGAACCTTTGGGACCCATTTTCACAATCACCCATTTTGTGCGGATACCCCTTTTGAGCAATTCTTGCCCTGCTAATATTGGATTTCCTATGCCAGTTAATGACTCGGCCTGTCACGTCAGAAGTGACACCAAAGATGTCATTAAATGAGAACATAGTAAGCAAACTACCGACATATAGCACATATTAAGGCACACCTCATGCATTGATTAAAATAAATATATACATTTTTTTATTGCCTATAAAGTTTACAATTTTTCACAAGTATGGACCAGGCAGCCACCAGTTCAAATGAGCCTGAATATGATAATGATACATTGAAGCCAATTCCTGATCACCTATTAGATCAAAGTTCTCTCTCTCTCCAAATATATGCATATGAATCGACATTCAAATTAATTGGCTGGCTGCAAGGTATCTTGTATCCATGCCAAATAGGTTAGCCATTACAGTCCATGTTCAAATAGTTTAGACCAGAAGCTTTTAGCTCATGAAAATACCAGCCAAAGAATTAGAATTTGGTACAATTAACAAGAAAAAGTATATAATGTAAACAGTCATTAAATTGGAAACAAGAAGAAACGATGCAAATTTGTATTCTCTAATATGCAATTTATAAAGCTTAGAGTTTCAACAATGTGACACCACATAAACAGAACTCTATAAATTATAAAGTAATGCTAAAATTTGTACGACATCTATTATTTTGATGAAAGCAAGCTGAATATCATCATTAAATTTTAAAAAAATTCAAGCAACTTATATGAAACTTAAGCCACCAGCCTTTTGATCCTGGCAAAAATAAATTTCTGTGATAAACTAATTGACTGAAACATCATGGAAAAATTCACTTCAAGTTATATTAATTTTTCACTGAAAATAATGCACAAATAGTTAATTGTATGCAAAAATTGAATATACATTTCTTGTAATAAAAGACCGATAAACGGATTTGAAATAATATTATCCTAGTTGTAGACATGCTACCACATTACAAATATAGGGGAGACAAAAAAATAAGGTTGTTTGATTAGATTGGTTGCTGACATGGAAATGAACTGAAACATTCATTGTAAAAATTATCATTTTATATACTGCAGAATGTCCCACAAGAATCATGCCAATCACACATCAAAAGCACCAAACGAGTTATATAGAAATGTATAACTAAATAACACTTCTGAATGCACCAAAATGATATGGTGCTTTAGCAAGCGCAACGGAAGCAGAGGAGTCCATAAATGTGCAAGTGTGCAACTAGATAGCTCCACAACAGACTTACAAAACATGGACACAAAAACTAAACGAATTCATTCTTAAAAGAATGGTGGAATCATTATGTAAAGTTTAGAAGGTCTTTGATTAACATCTGATATAAACATGATGCCTTCAACATCAAAACAAGAAACAGAGAGATAGAGAGACATGAAGTCATTTCCATTTTCATATGAAATTATGTTAACTCATAACATAGGTAGATGGAACAATTCCATAGTTTATAAAGCTAAGAAAGAAGTAATTTCACATCAAGACAGAAAATGCACATGCATGAAACTAAATTATCTGTAATATAACTGAGGAGAGCTAGAAGTGAAACCTCATCAGAAGTTAGGAGAAGAACGTCGCTCATCCTTAGGAACTGGTTAAGAGCTCTTTGTTCTTCTGGAGTCCCACTAGAGAGACTCTTACCACGTGGTCCAGGATCAAAGAAGACTGAAGTGCCAACTTCAACTGCATATTCTACTGCTGAGAGGAGTAAACTAGGAGAGAGATCATCAAAGCCATATCCATTACAAAATAAGACCTTTGACCTCTTAATAGCCCCTTTTACTTCTGTAGATAATTTCTTCATCCAATGAAATGCTGGCTCCTTGCTAAAATCAGCTCGACTAACATAGAAAACATATATATTTTAGGCCATTGTAAAGGAAATGTGAGAATAAATAATAGCCATTATTACAGTGACATACAACTAAAAGTTCAAATGAAGTTGACCTGCAAAACCCATGCCTTTGTAAAGGATCAACAAGAACCCAGCACAAGAGCGTTTCAAGCGACGCACTAGAGCAGTTGGCATTACTAACATTATCACTCATTTCAACCATGTTGATGCCTTCATCATGAAGCACATTAAATAGAAACTTCCCATATACTTCATTACCCACATGACCAATTGCAACGCAGTCAAGTCCTATTCTTGCTGCTGCTATAGCTGTATTGCAGTTCCCACCGGCTTCCCAATATTTCTAGATGAAAACCATAGGATTCAAGATAAGATAGAATGTTAGGAATAGAAATTCAGAAATTATATTTGTAAGATTTTATAGGGAAATGCTGTTTGGTTGGTCTGCCGTATTAAGAGAATTGACATAAATAAGTTCTCACTAAGCTATTTATCCAAATGAGTTTTTGTATTTTCAGAGGATAATCTGACACTCTGACGGACAGCACATAATGAGCATAATGTGTATCAGAGTCTCTCCAGTAATATTTTCTCATTTCTCATTCATCTAATGACTTCATTCAAAAAGTTACTTTCTTCCCAATCAATTATCTAGAGAAAATTTATCATAGTCAGGATACCAGACACCACGATTCAAGTGAGAGTGGATAGTAGTACATCACTATTTACAGAAATAATGTAACCCAGTCAAGCCACGCATCCTAGTTGGAAAAGGAAAAGGAACTAAAAAACATAAATAACAGAAAATGAAAGCTGCATCAGAACTCGAAGCTTCAGAAATTTGGTTCTCTTAAATTATAGATTCAATGCAAAAGCCGGCCTCTTGGTTACATATACTAGATAAGATAGAGAGGAACACCAAATCGCCTAGTCCAAGACCAAACTACTCAATTGTTGTTATAGGAAAAAAAAATTCACGAAAGGTAACGTGCCGGAAGAAGTACCTTGTCAGGCGGAGACGCCGATAAGCGTTCCATATATGCCTTGCGTTCCTCAACCGAGGGAGGTGGCAACTGTGGGACATTAAGCACAATATCAACACAAAGATTTCCCAAAGTGGCTATATCGACGTCTTTGATTCCAAGACTCCTCAACTTCGAATCATGTAGGGCGGCACAGTTATAAGACGCGATTGAGGTAGAGAGGAGTTTGGACCCAGCGATTTCCACGCGTTTGCAGGCGAAAACGGAGTGGAAGCGATTGAAAGTGAAATTTAGCGAAGGGTTTCGACGATATATGGAGTGGAAGGAAGGTCCATAGGAGGCAATGGGGGATTTGAGGGATTCTGGTGGATGGAGAGGCATTCAGCCAAAATATGCGTCACTGTCTCACTGAGATGTAAACAAAACGAGATACAGACTCAGCCTCGACTGAGAAAGAGAGAAGGCCGTAACAGCATATGAGGTTATTGTTTAGATAGAATGAGAAATAGCAGGGGAATAAATAAGATAGTATTATATTACTTGGAAAACTCCTCCCCATTAATACCAAAAAAAAATCTACTAATATTTGCAAAACAATGTTTTGTTTTTGCCACATGTCATGCCAGTAGCAATTTGCCTTTTCTTACTCTCATTGTTTGTTTGACACGTAGCTGCCTCTAANTTCACAGTAAATCTCTACAATCCATTAATTTATTCGAGTTTCAATAATTACTTCTTCGAAATTTTAATAATTTGGGGTTTGGCTAGAATAAAAGTCTAGAATAATGGAACTCAGCGAGTTGTGATCGAATTAAAGGCATAATGTGTTCACACAATGTGTTCAAATAACATGCATGAGAATAAATGCTGCACCTATACGAAAGCAACAAATAAAAGTATTTTTCTCTTCCCATTTGTCAAAATGTTGAAAGGAAAAAATTTTAGTAAAGGTTTTTATATTTTGTTATAAAATTCTTTTAATTATAAGCTTAATTTACCTCCTTTTCTTTTTACGATTGATTAGGTAAAAAGTATATTTAGAATTTTCTCTCATATGATTAGTCATGGATAAAACTTTTGACACATGTTAAATATTTATTGAGGAATCTTAAACCAAATATATAAATAACTTGCTAAGTCTGGCTCATGTTCAAATTGATCATAAATGTAAATCATTAAATTCATTTTGGTCTAAAATATTTTAAAATGTTCAAATTGATTCTAAATATTGCCATTTAGTTTTGTTTTACTATATGTTGTTTTTAACGAGTACTTTCTCTATCCAGTTGAGACTGTTAGTAAACGAAGTTAAATCAAGTTCCGAAAGTGGACCACTCGTTCACAAATCAAACAAGCGAAACTAGTAATTTCTCTCTCGTTTCAAGTTCGATTGCGACGAATTCAGAGTTACAATTTACTTTTAATGAGTCCATTCTTTCCCAATTAGAAACATTAGTAAATGAAATCAAATCGGGCTTAAAAGTGGATTTGGGACCAAAAAGTAAAAAATTATGATTTTGGTCCCAAATTCATTTTTTAGCCTGATTTAACTTCATTTGTTAATGGTCTCAACTGGAAAATTAAAAATGACTCATTGAGAGTAAATCGTAGCTTCGAACTCGTCGTATTCGGACTTGAAGTGAAATATATATGACCTCGTTTGCTGACGACTCAAACTATATAGAGAAAATACTCGTCAAAAGCTACATTTAGCACTAGACTTGTCACATTTGAACTTAAAACGAGATAAATATGACAACATTCACTAATTTGGGACTAAAATGAAACTAAATGGCAACATTTAGGATCAATTTGAATATTTTGGAACATTTTAGACCAAAATGAACTTAAGAACATATATTTAGGACCAATTTGAGTATTTGACCCTCCACATTTATGTAATTTAAAATTCGTTGATACTGTGAGCACTGAATTAAAAGAACACTGAGAAACAATGTAAGGTTCAATTAAATGTGAAGAATAAATGAATATAATCTATCTATTTTCTATGTTGTAATTGCTTGTTGAACGAATTTTAAGTGCTTATATGAAGTTAATATTAGTAGTCAATTTATCAAAATAAAACAATATACTTATAAAATGTTACCCCTTTAAAAAAGAAAAGCTTATAGACTTGATAAATTGATATTATGGTGGTGATTGGTGAGGAATATGATTATATGAACGTGTTTTTTTTTTTTTTTTTTNGATTATATGAACGTGTTTTTTTTTTTTTTGGGGCCGAAGGAATATGAACGTGTTGGGCATAAAGAAAAGATACACAACTAACACAAGTCATCACGTACAGTGTACCTTGGAGGCTGCAGCATAACCGAACAAACCAAAGGCCGTTGATTTCAACGGTCACTCCATCTCTCTGGTTAGTGGTGAAGGACCTGCGAGTAATTCCGCGCCATAATCTTTTTTCATTTATTTTATTTTATTTTTCAATTCGGTTCTGGATTATTCTTATTTTATTTTATTTCCCAAGCAAAAAAAGAAAAATAGAAAGAGAAATTCTTTACCATCTCTCATCAGAATTTGGCTCTCTCCCATAGCCTCTTTCTCATCAAGCTGCAGAACAGGTACTCAAATCTTTTCCAAATATGTTATGAACTTCATTCATTTTCATGCGTTCTCTATGATTTCCAGACATTTTGATTGGGCTTAAATTGTAATTAGAGCCAACGTTATGTTAGATTTAATGATTTTCATCGTCTTGACCTCCATTACCATTAACGAATGTGGTTTCTTCTACACCCAATCATCAGAAAATTTATTTGATTTTTTGCACCCTGAAGGTTTTGCTAGGCGAGTCAGCCTTTCATGTCATTTTCATTCAGGATTATTTTAAAATTGGTTTGTCTCCGTCTCCCACCTTATAGTTTCGTACATTTATGAATAGAAGAATTCGTATTCTCAAATTTTATGTGTTTTTTTTTTTTGGCCTGATCAAATTTTATGTGTTTGGTTCCCCCATCAGCACGTTAGGTCTCTGACTCTCTTATTTATTTATGTAGTGAGTAGGGATCAAAATAGTTTTCTTGATCTGTTCGGGCAGTAAGTTTTATAATCTCTCTTGTCCTATTTTATTTTTTTGTTCTCTGTGCAATTTTTTAGGATCTCAGTCTACTTGGGACGTGAGTACCTAGTTGCTGAATCTGTTTGATTTTGTCTGAATTGGTTCTTTAACATCCTTCTTCAGTGTGGTATCAGCATACACTATTAATTTAAATGCAATTGGCTTGGATTTGAATTTCATTCTGGGTTTCTGACCGTTCATTACGTGTGTGTGGCCTTTTTAGCCCTGGCTCAATCTGATTTTTGATGCCACAATCCACATCAATCGCCAGGATGCAATTTTCTTTTAAAATTGGGAAGCTGAGATTTGACTAATGACTTGCGGTATCATCAGTGTGGTGGATTTGTAGAGCTATTGTGGTGGATATGGCAGCAGGTGGAACCACATTTGTGAAAACACAGAGGATACAGGGTTTTACTACCGTTCTCACATCTGCAGCTTGTGAGTGGTTTTTGATATTTCTACTTCTTATCAATGCCGGGGTATCTTATCTGCTGACAAAATTTGCAAGTTATTGCGATCTGCAAGCACCTTGTGTGTTGTGCTCCAGACTTGATCGTCTCATAAATGGTGAAAAAAACCAAGGATTTGATCAGAGTCTAATATGCAGCAATCATAAATCAGAAATATCATCTCTGGTAACATGTCATATACACGATAAAATTGCAGATGGTCATGGGATGTGTGATGATTGCCTCCTGTCGTTCATCCCAAAGAATAAACTCAACCCCAAAACTCACAGGTTATTGGTGGGTAAGTTGGGGCTGTTTATTAGTGGTTGTGGTTTCAAAAAATCATTGCAGAGCAGAGATGGCTCAAATCCATGTACCTGTTGTGGTAAGCTTTGGAACTCAGGAAAGAATGCTAAGAAATCAGCCCCTCTAAAATCTTCCGGGAAAGTTGGTTTTAAGGCAAAGTCCCTAAACCTCCAGGACAACCTGAAGAAGATAAGTGGTAAATCTTTTGGCCGACGAGAAAATAGTTTTGGTTCCTTATCTTTGGCTGAATACACTGAGCTGAATCTCGCTTCTGATTCTGAATCCGAGTTTGCATTTTCTGACGATAATGATTTTGGTAGTCTAATTCGTGGGAACGTTGAAGCTAGAAGTATTCCTATATCTCAATTTCCATCAGTAGTTCCCCATGAAGTCAGTAATTCAAATCCAGCCAAGTCAAATAGTATTTCCTTCGAAAACGAGCCTTTGACTTTATATCCATATGTAGAGCCCAACATCAACAAGCGCCATGATTTGAACTTCACCGGTTCTATTGCTGTTAATGACTATGGTCTTGGTGAAATTAATTGGCAACTGGTCAATCAAAAATCATCAATTCCTGAACTTCCGGAGCTCATTTCACTAAATGAGGTTTCACCATCGCCAGACGTGGTGGACATTCCAATTAAAGAACCAGAAAACAGTAAGAAGAACATTTGTCTTTCTCAGAACTCTCTGCCTGCTGCACTATCTGAGTTTATGACTTCGGATACTCATCCCTCAGTTGACGCATCACCAGACAAATGTAATCCTTCTCTCCCTCTTCTTGCAATTCATATAACTTATATAAATGTATATTTAATTAGTTTAGCATTTGATTTTCAAAATGATTCCAGCTGCAGCAAGTGATAGTGGATGTGAGATCAAAACGCGTAAAGAAGGCCTAGAGAAAATAATTACAAGGGCTGAAGCATCGATCCATACCTCACCACATGTAAATGACTCTCATCTTTCAAGTCCTAGACATGATAACTCGAGTAATATGAATGAGTTCCCTGCCACAACTAAGGAAAAAGACTTACCTGGTGTTGTCGCAGAACACCCAACTCGAGATGAAGTTAACACAATCAACGAAGAATTCAAGCTACCACGATCACATCATTCTTCTCCCCTTTTATCTAATATGCCATCAGTTGTTCCCATCGATCATGTTCATCACCCTGAGATACAAACCAATAATTCAAGTTCCTTTGAAACTCGGGGACTTCAAGAGTCAGCCTCAGTGGAGTCTGGTCTTGACTTCTTCTATGGAAGCAGTGTCAGTGAAATTGAAGGAGAGTCAATGATTGATCGATTAAAGCGACAGATTGAGCATGACAAGAAATGCATCAGCGATTTACAGAAAGAACTGGAGGCAGAAAGAAATGCGTCTGAAGTTGCTGCAAATGAATCAATGGCTATGATTACCCGGTTACAGGAGGAGAAAGCAGTCCTCCATATGGAAGCCCTTCAATATTTAAGAATGATGGACGAGCAAGCAGAATATGATGGAGATGAATTGGATAGGGCCAATGATCTACTAGCGGAAAAGGAGAAAGAAATACAGGATTTAGAATCAGAGCTGGAATTTTATAGGTTAAACTTGGAGGATGAAACTATGGGCCTAAATAAGCAAATGAGAAGTTATGATTTGAATGGAGAAAACATCACAGTAAAAAATTGCAGTGTACCTCCCATCAACATTTCTTCCAATTCAAACAACACCGAGGTATCTGATGCGAGTGATGAATTTGTAGTTGATGAAACCTCATTAGAATTCAAAGATGAAAAGCTGTACATTTTAAGTTGTTTGAAAAGTTTGGAAAAGAAGCTTGGCCAAATCTCCTACAATTCTATGCCTAAAGGTAGACCTGAAAATTTTGAAGAAAGTAAATCTGATCAACAAGGATCTTCAAGTGCAGAAGAGCCTCAATTAGATGGTCAGAAAGATAACAATGATCTGTCTAATAGCAAAGGTTATAATACTTGTAATGGAAGTCTTGCTGATCAGGCTGACCCAGTTTCTTCGAAAAGTGATGATTGTTCTCCTAGTAAAGAAAACAATTGTTCTGCTTCTGATGGATCAATAAATCCCCCACAAAGAAAAAATGCTGATTGGGTTGCTCTTGAAAATGAGATATCAGACCTTAATGAGAGGTTGGAAGCACTTGAAGCTGATCATGATCTTCTTGAGCATATAATGCGCTCCCTTCAATATGAAAATGATGCCCTGCAATTTATTCGAGAGATAGCTCATCAGTTGCACGATCTACGGAAAATTAGGACAACACAAAGATGGTAAGCTTATGTAGAAAAATGTCTTAGTTATTTTACTTTCTTCATTTACACAGATTATTTCATGATATATCATTGAATATTATTCTAGGTACAAGAGATCTGATATAACCCTGCTCAACATTATTATCATATATAGTTGTAATTGTAAATGTGCGAATTATTTCCAATTTTTCTAATATGTGCTTATGCTGTTCAAAAGCAAATTAAAGCTCTAAGTGATATTTGTTTTTGTTTTGATTCATTGATAATAAATGCTGCTGCCCTGAGCTGATGCTTCATATGCATACTTTTGTTTTTTTGTGTGCCATCGTCAGCTCATCATCTAAAGCATCCATTTTGATTGCAGATGTATGCAAGATAAGAATGCTTAATCAGAAAGGCTTGTAGTCTATCCCAGGCACAGTTAAGGCAAAGATGACACGTACAGTCGAGTTTATTTTTTCTTGGTTTGCCTACCAATCGTGAAGAATGAGCGAGTGATGAGGACATAGTCTCAAGCAGGGGTATCTCTGCATCTGCATCGAGCAAGATTAAGCAGTACAAAATAGGAATAGTAAACTCGGGTTGTAATTGAACTGTGACCTCTTGCCCTTTGTTTTATTAACTGAATAGAATGTGGATGAGTTGATATTTCTGTAGGTTCATATGATGCGAAAAAATTGCCTTGAAAATCCCAATGGCGAACAGATTGAGTTCGCCACTCACCACATATGGTCATGGAAGATTGGATGACATCCCAATTTCGCAAAGATTTATATTCTGTAAATTAGTACTGTCAATCTTCAAAAAAGGCCAGAATAAAAGGGGAGGGGGATGAGATGGAGATTGTCTAATAGCATTTGGTTGCTATATTATGAATTCACTTTAGATTTCATCGAGTTAGCGCAACTTGTTGTATCTACATGTGTTTTATCCATATTGCTATTAGAATGATAATTCCTTGCCATCTTAACGTTCAACTAATTTATCATACTCCCCTTGTAGTTACTATGCAGTATGCGCACTACCTTGAGTTTCACAATTGGCGTAGTTCCTATGCACACTACCTTAATTTATCATACTCATGTAGACATTGGTCTGACACAATTGGCGTTGTAAGCAAATCTTTGAAATTTCTCATTGTCGAGAGTTTCACATCACTTGAGTCTGACGACTTTACCCACTACATGAGTAGTTTTCTCATTAAAAAGACACCCGATGTTTTAATGCTGTAAACTGATAAATATTGTATTTTAAACTTAATAATGTTTATTCTATTTAGAAAATATAACATTCTTGAAAATTAAATAACTATAATTCAATAGTACAAATATTAGTTATTTCTATGACAATTAGAGTTTATAATCTGTAGTATACTATTTCCAAAGATCATACAAATAATTTAAGTTGTTGAAGTTTGCGTTGTCACTCATCGGTCGTTTTTACCTTCTCTCCTTGTTATTATTGTTATTGTTGTTATTGTTTGCTATGGACAATTCAACATTCAGGTCAAAGAAGTATTTAGAAAAGTGAGACCTACACGAACGCGATGAGTTGATCACAAATCACAATAAAAAATCTGCTTGAGTGCAGTTTCCTAGCACTTGACAGGAAGGTGGATCTTTCTGGTTCGCAGCTTGGAGAAGAAGTAACAAGTCCTAATTTTTAGTTTTCATCCCCAAACGAAAAATCTTCGCAACTTTATTGGAATAATAAGATAATACGAGACAAATAGCAACGGTATTCTTCTCACTATTCATACACAGCGTCATCTGATCCACTTAATTAATCTAAGGGCGTTTATTAGTTTGAGAATATTAATGTTTTTTATTTTATGGAAGAGAATATTAATGTTAGAAAATAAATCCATTATGAGAAGTTGAGAACTATCACGTTATTATTGGCCACTTTGGTTCGTGAGAGAATCCAACCGGCATTCCAAAATATTTACAACTATTGTGACACTTTGTACGTTTTCCTATTAGCTTGTTATTACCAAAACCTGTTGCCATTGCTATTTATTATAAAGGCAAAAGTGCATTTTTTTATCTCATAACTTTAACAAAGGTCTCAATTTGGTCCTATAATTTTTTTATTGCAATTTTGGTCCCATAACTTTTGCAAATGTCTCAATTTGGTCTCATAACTTTTTTTGTTGCAATTTTGGTCTCATAACTTCCGAAAACGTCCCAACGTTGGTCTCAAGCTGATTTTCATCCATTTTCTGCCGTTAAAGATGATTTGACATACTAAGTTGAATGATGACGTGAAAAATATGAGTGAAGTGAATTTAACGACGGATAACAGATGGAAATCAGATTGGGACCAACGATGAGACGTTTTCAAAAGTTATAGGACCAAAATTGCAACAAAAAAAGTTATGGAACCAAATTGAGACCTTTTCCAAAGTTATGAAACCAAAATTGCAACAAATATATTATGAGACCAAATTGAGACCTTTACTAAAATTATGAGACCAAAAGTGCACTTTAACCTATTATAAATGTCATGTTCATTTATTTTTTTTTTTTTTTGTCAGCTATGGCACCGGAAAATTTTATATAAATATAAACAGTTACTCACAAATTGTAGCTTAAAATATATCATTCAAGATGTAGTATGTCGATAGGTGAAGATCTAGTTCATCTAGAAGCATAATATAAAATAAAACATTAAACATCAGAAGAAGAAAAAATATATATTGAACTTGTCCCGAGCTAAATGGATTTTAGCAAACCATGATTATCACAGACACCGGCGATGTTTACAACAAAAGCAAAGCAGAAAATTTATGCAAGAAAATTTTTGTTATTGATTTTGCTAATTTCCTACAATACTAAAATTTGAAGCATATCCTAGACCAAGTGTCGTCGTGTCAGACATGTGTCCGACACCCACACGACACATATTCATAAATTTTAAAATATAAAATTAATTTTTTGTGACTTTATTATGACAAATACTAAAAAATAATATCACATATGACAAATATTATGAATATATATTATAATTGTTAAAATTTTTATCAAATTTATGAATTTTTAATTATTTTTATATATAAATATATGTCATGTCGTGTCATATAATTTTAAAAATCTGGCGTCTCAGTATGTCCGTGTCCGTGTCCCGTGTGTGTGTCCATGCTTCATAGATTGTTTTTCATTATTGTTTCAGGCGAGAGATACTAATCGTTGGTGGACACTAGCTAATCGATCTTGTATGATGGATTCCTGGTTCGGAAATTAAACAGTTAACTATGTGTCTATCATGTTTAACCAATTTGCTTAGTACAAGTCATGAACTTTTTTTTCCTCCTGCTTTATTTAAGTGAGTAATACTTTCACAGTTTCACGTGATAACCCCTCCAGATTTGTTCACGTTTCAGAGTTGAAACATGAAACATGAAACATGAAACATTGACTTGAAGGAAATTGACCTATTGAGTATTTTATACATAACAACCGGCCGAGGAGTCCACCATTAATCTACCACAGCAAATTATTTAGATCCATTTCTAACACTTCTCTTGTTGCAGTTCACTGTGATAACTGATAACCAATGCTTCCTCAGCTCATGTCTTCCTTCTTTCTTTTCTTTTGTTTTCCTCTGCTCTTGTTGATTTTTTTCTTCTTCAGAGCTTCTTCTTCCACTTCTAATAATAGTAGTAGCCATATAAACAAGATAGTTTCTCATCCAAAGTCGTACCCTCTAATTGGTTCTTATTTTGAGATCAAAGCCAACTTCGACCGCCGTGTACAGTGGATCTCCGATCTTATCCAAATATCACCCGCCTCCACCTTCACCCTCCACCGCACCTTCGGCCTCCGACAAGTCTTCACGGCCAATCCCGCCGTCGTACAACACATCCTCAAGGCCCGGTTCCCAATTTACCAAAAGGGCCATCCTGTTTGTGAAATCAATAGGGATTTTTTAGGTAACGGAATCTTCAACATCGACGGTGATAGCTGGAAATTCCAAAGGCAAGTCGCTAGCCATGAATTCAACACCAAGTCTCTGCGTAAATTCGTCGAACACGTCGTCGACACTGAACTCAACGATCGACTCGTCCCGATTTTAGCCACTGCCGCATCCCAAAACCAAATCCTCGATTTCCAGGACATTCTTCAACGATTCGCATTCGATAACATTTGCAAAATCGCTTTCGGATTTGACCCTAAGGATCTATCGCCATCGCTGGAACAGAGTAAGTTCGCGCAAGCATTCGAAGAAGCAACCGTGATCAGTACCCACAGGTTCGCCTCCGTGCTACCCATAGTATGGAAGATCCAGAAGCAATTGAATATAGGATCCGAAAAGCGACTACGAATCGCCGTTTCAGAAGTTCGTGAATTCGCTAAGAACATAGTGAGAGAGAAGAAACGTGAACTAACCGAGAGGGCTTCGCTTGAATCCATGGATATGTTATCACGATTCTTGAGTTCAGGGCATTCGGATGAGGACTTCGTGGCTGATATAGTGATAAGCTTTATATTGGCAGGGAAGGACACCACGTCAGCCGCACTCACGTGGTTCTTTTGGCTTTTGTGGAAGAATCCAGAAGTGGAGAAGAAGATACTGAAGGAGATAAGTGAGAAATCGGAATCCCCTGTATACGACGAAGTGAAAGACATGGTGTATACACACGCAGCGTTGAGTGAGAGCATGAGATTGTACCCGCCGGTGCCGTTGGACACAAAAGAAGCGGTGGAGGATGACGTGTTACCGGACGGGACGGTGGTGAAGAAGGGGATGAGGGTGACGTATCACGTGTATGCGATGGGAAGATCGGAGAATGTGTGGGGTTCAGATTGGGAAGAGTATCGACCAGAGAGATGGCTAGAGAAATCTGAAACAGAGAATGAGGAAGGAGATTCAAAGTGGAAATATGTGGGAAGTGATCCATTTAAGTATCCAGTGTTTCAAGCAGGTCCAAGGGTGTGTTTGGGGAAAGAAATGGCTTATTTGCAGATGAAGAGGGTGGTGAGTGGGATTATGAGGAGGTTCAAGATTGTTCCAGCAATCCCACAAGGAGTGGAGCCTCAATTTCAAATGTTCTTCACCTCCAAGATGAAAGGTGGATTCCCTGTCACGATTCAGGAAAGAATTCCAACTTGAACTAAATGTAGTTATTACTATTTTTCTTTTTCTCTTGCTCTCTATTTGTTGTTTTGACTTAATTAAGTATTTTGTGGATATTTATTGTGATATTTTTGACAAATACTATGTTATTTATGTGATGCATATAAAATAAATGTGTATTTATCTTACAAAAAGTCATATTAAAATTATATTGGGATAGGTTTACAAAAAAAAANTATTTCTTTTTTTTTTCCCTTTTTTTTTCTTTCATACGTTCAAACCCTCGCATCCGCTTCCCACTTTCTTCGTTGGTTGCTATTACTTTCTATCCGGAGAAGCTGACGATGGCGGCTCCGGTGGCCGGACGGTGGTGGTGAGGATGAAACTAGATTCCCCCAGCAGAGAGCTTCTCACTTGGGCTTTGGTCAAAGTTGCTATCCCTGGTGATTTCTTGCTTTATCGTCATGTTCTTGCCACCAATGGTAAATGGGGATTTTAAAGTTTTAATTTTTATAGGATTTTAAAGTGAAATGGGTTTGTGTAGAAATCGTGAATCGAGAAGGAAAATTGTGCATTCGAATCTGTTCTCGTTGTGATTTTGCAATTTGAGACAGGTTCAAATTCAAATTCGACTCTGCACAATTTAGTCCTTCATACTTGGAAGTTTGAAGAGCTCTTTCATTCTCTTGTTTTCTCAACCCAAAGTCTCTCTTTAAACTTAAGACTGAAGATGAAGCATTCCCTTGTCCAGACAACGCTATCGTTGGATGATGTGGCAAATGGAGCGACGTCAGATTACTTGGATGGCTCATATTAAAAGAATTTCACCAGAATTTCACCCATTAAAAGTTCAGGGGATCCGTTTTCGAAATGAAGAAGCACCACCTCCATCCCCTCTATTAATCAGCAACTAAATCCGACAAATAATGTCCACACTTCTCCATAGCTTCAATCAACACCTAACAAATCGCTACTTCATTCATTTTATTCAACTCTGTCAACGCAATTTCCCACGCACCCAAACAACACTTAGAAAAATAGAGAAAGAAATAATAATAATAACTAAACACTTGCAATCTGCAAATCCCTCTGTTCTGTATCAATATCCCCTGGCTGACATTGTTGTTCCTAACAGCAGTGAAGAATGTCTTTGCAAGCCTTAGCTTCATTCTTAATCTTGTTCATCCTTCCTCTCCTCTTGATCCTATTAAAAGCTTCATCGCGTTCTTCCAACAATGACAAATCCATCCGCCTCCCAAAATCTTACCCCATAATCGGTTCTATTTTAGCCCTGAAAGCCAACCGCCACCGCCATGTACAGTGGTATTCCGATATGGTCTTATCATCACCCACCAGAACTTTCACTCTGGACCGCGCCTTGGGCAACAAAACTGTGTTTACGGCGAATCCCGCCGTCGTACAACACGTTCTGAAGACCCGTTTCTCAAATTACGAAAAAGGCCCTGACTTTCGCGGCACCCTTCACGATTTCTTAGGCAACGGCATCTTCAATTCCGACGGCGAAACATGGAAATTCCAAAGACAAGTCGCTAGCCACGAATTCAACACCAAGTCCCTCCGTAAATTCATAGAAACCGTCGTCGACACAGAGCTCAACGATCGCCTCATCCCCATCCTCGACACCGTGGCAACCCAAAACAGAGTGATCGATTTCCAAGACATCCTCCAACGATTCGCATTCGACAACATATGCAGAATCGCATTCGGGTACGACCCGGAATACTTATCTCCGTCGTTGGAAGAAAGACGGTTCGCGCAAGCTTTCGAGGAAGCAACAGAATTCTGCGGCAAGAGATTCGGTTACGCAGCACCCATAATCTGGAAATTACAGAGACTATTAAACTTGGGAAACGAGAAGAAAATACGTAAAGTAGTAGCCGAAGTTCGAGAATCCTCGAAGAAGATAGTGATGGAGAAGAAACGCGAGCTAGGCGAGAAGGAGTCGCTAGAGTCACAAGATTTGCTTTCTCGATTCTTGAGTTCAGGGCATTCAAATGAAGACTTCGTGACGGATATAGTGATAAGCTTTATATTGGCGGGAAAGGATACGACGTCAGCAGCATTAACATGGTTTTTCTGGCTGGTATGGAAGAATCCAGAAGTGGAGGAGAAGATATTGAAGGAGATAAGAGAGAAATCGGAAGCCCCTGTTTACGAAGAAGTGAAAGATATGGTGTACACACACGCGGCGTTATGTGAAAGTATGAGATTGTATCCACCGGTGCCAATGGACACAAAACAAGTGAAGGAAGATGACGTGTTGCCAAATGGAATGGTGGTGAAAAAGGGGACGAGGCTGACGTATCACGTGTATGCAATGGGGAGGATGGAGGAATTGTGGGGAAAAGATTGGGAAGAGTATAAGCCGGAGAGATGGCTGGAGAGGGATGAAACGACGTCGTCGACGGCGGAGAAGTGGAAGTTTGTGGCGAGGGATTCGTATAGCTATCCGGTGTTTCAGGCGGGACCGAGGATATGTTTAGGGAAGGAAATGGCGTTTTTGCAGATGAAGAGAGTGGTGGGTGGTATTTTGAGGCGTTTCAGGGTGGTTCCTGCGTTTCCTAAAGGAGTGGAACCTCATTTTGTTTCTTTCTTAACCGCAAAAATGCTGGGTGGATTCCCTGTCACAATTCACCCTAGGATGTAGGATCAAGATCCACCCATTTCTTCTTTTAATTTTAATTTAATTTAGTCACTCAATCAGATTATTCATAATTGTGCTACTAATATGTTAGGACGTTTTTCAAACTTGTTAAAGATTGGAAGGGAGGAGAAGAAAGAAAATGAAAGATTAATCTTCTTTCACTCATGGAAAGCAATCCATCTTCCAAAATATTATAATTTGAAATATGTAGAAGGATGAAGAGAATGAAGGATTAATTGTTGATTACTCCTTCTCTTTTCCTCAAAATTTTTAACTTTTTAAATAAGGGAAAGAAATTTTAAACTTCTTCTCCTCTTTAATCCCCAATATTTTAGAAGCTCAACTATGTATTTATGTCACTATGATGCGTTCTCCTGACAAAAAAAATTTAGGCAATAATTATCTCGTTTTTAAACTTTTTATTAATATTTAATTTTATTTAATATTTATTTATCGTTAATTTTATTCTCAAAATTTTATATTTGGATTGATTTTATCATTTTCTTTAATTTTAACCTAATATTAATGAAAACTTTTATATGCTTATAATATATAATATAAATCTTAATTAAAAAATAAATTCTAACTCAAATTAAAAAATACAATAAATTTTATTGTTAATTTATTTTAAAAAATTAATTAAATAATAAAATCGATCAAATTATAAAATGTTAAAAATATAATAAATAATAAATAAATATGAAAGACAAATTTAAAAATTAATATAAAATTTAAGGAAAAAAGTACTTCTACTAAAAAAATTAGAATTTCATATCTTCGTAAATTTTAATTTTATGAAGAACGAATTTATGACAATGTCTTGCAATGTTTTGACGACTTTGCTTACGTAATTCACTTTTAACATATAAGTTCTTATTAGAACAAAAAAAAAATTCTTCAAGTAATAATTAATAGCTCCAAACTTACGACATTCTTCGAGTAATAACAATGTCTCACAAAGTTTTGACGACTTTGCTTATGCATGTAATCAATTTTTTTTTTTTTTTGGTTGAATCTTCGAAAATAGACTAATAGACCAGGACTTTTGATTTTGTTTTTTCGGAAGTTCTTTTGGCTCCCAAGTAAAAGTAGTACCTGTACCTTTGCTACTAAGTACATGGTTTAACCCAAAAAAAAAAAAAGAATACAAGTGTGAAAGTGGAAACGTTGGACTAAAAAAAAAAGGAAAGAAAGAGGAAATGAAAGTGTGACGAAAGAGTGGGTCCGCTCCGTTTGAACAAATCTTGACCATTACTCAATAACACAAATGCACGTCTCTGTTTCTTAAGACATACAAAGCAAATACTTCAAAAATCTAGCTATATCATAGAGTTAGATTTTCTTTTAATTTTACATTTTTTGGATCCTCTTCTTGTGTGATTTCTCCATCTATAATTTTAAAACAGAAAAGTTAGCACCAAGATGTTAACGTATTCTATCTTAAATTACAGTAAAAGTGAAGGGGCCATTTCTCCCTAATTGCAAAAGGCGGTCTTATTTCTAAATCCCAAATTATTATTAGGAAGGTGCGTCTTTGTTTCTTTTCGAAGCTTGGGCAACAATTAACAAATTGTCAAAGTTTTCTAGAATTGTACTGATGAATGAAGAAATCTATAGAATTGTTTGAGATAATTAGGAAACACTACTATCCTTATAGAAGCAATAAAAGTACGAGAAAAGTTACTTCTGGGTACTTGGAAGTACGAGAAAAGTTACTTCTGGGTACTTGGAATATGACCAATTTAACGAGTTTGACCCTAAAAAAATAGAAATAGATACTTTGATATTTGAACAAACACAATCATTAATGATTTAGTGTCCATGAAATAGTGATGCTGGATCGTAAATTTTATCATTGTTGCTTATTTGGGTTGTCTATTAATGTTAATTGGAAATTCTAAAGTTTGGGTAACAATTGATTTCACAATTGACTGTTAAAAAAAAAGGACAGTGTTGAACCCATAAAGTTCTTTCAACGTTCAAGTTAGTAAAGAAAAAGGAGAAAACAGGTTAGTTTAATGGAGTGAAAACATATGACTATGTACCTTAAAGTAAACGAAGAAAAGATTTATATAGGTGGAAGAAATTAGTTATAATTGCCCGTGATTAGGTTCAAGCAGCCCATTAGTTCAATCACTTTTAGGTCGTTTGGGGTTGTTCCATTATCTATATACTCTTATGTGATTGTTTAGTCTCTGAAGCCACAATTTAAAAATCATAATTAGAACATTTGTGATGATGATGAAACTACCATTTGCTGGAGTAGTTTCAAAGTGTAAGAAATTGTTGGATATAGTATTATAAAATAATTATAAATATTATTATTTTCATATCTATCTATCTATATCTATACTATTATATATATGTTTGAGGAGCCTTTTGGTAATCAGTCCACTATAGTATAAAATAAATTATTTTAAACATATTATATATTATATAATATATATATATATAATGCATCCCACGTCCTTATATATATTCATTAAATTAATATATATATATATATATATATATATAAAAACCTCAACGTGGCCACGTCCTTATACCCCACGTCTATAATATGCATCATTATATTGATGTTTTTTTTGGGTAACTAAAATGCTCATGGTTAATTTTTATACGACACGTCAAATTTTTTAAATTATATAGCACGACACGACATATATTGATATATAAAAAAATTAAAAATTTATAAATTTTGATGAAAACTTTAAAAATTACAATATTTATTTATAATATAAGTCATATATGTCACTATTTTCTATTGTTTGTCATATTAAAGTCACAAAAAATAATTTTATATTTTGAAACTTATAAATATGTGTCGTATGGGTGTCGTACGGGTGTCGGACACGGACACGGACACCTGTCTAACACAACAACACGCCTTCAAAATTAAGTGTCCATGCTTCATAGATTTGTTGTAGTTCTTTCCCTTGTTATATATAAATTAAAAAATCCTCATGGCCAAAGATATGACTTTTTTTTTTCAATTTTAAGGAACTAGCAACAAATTAAAAGCATAAATATTAAAAATAATTTGTAATTATTTTATTGTTGATTATTTTAATTTTGTATATAATTATAATCTTATATAAAATTAAATGTGAATTAAATATATTTGCTAAAATTTATTACTTAAATATTAATTGAAATTTAATTTTTATATATATAATTTAACTTTAAATGTTTTAAAATTTAATATAAATATTTGTGTGCTCGTTAAATGACGCAAAGCCTCTAGTATAGTATCTATAAGGCATTAAGGAGACGTTGTAATAGAATAAAAGAAATTAAAAGTAATATGATACTGGCTCATAGTGACTGATACAGTTGGTTCATTGAGGGAAGTGTTGGCATATTATGCAACTGTTATATTATGGAGATTAAAATATGTGTAAAAGCCGTATTACATGAAATGTGAGTAAAATATGTGGCGATGTGGTAATGTTAGAGATCCATGGGATAGAAAAAAATGCAAATTGTGAAAAAAAATTTAAGACGCTTATATTTTATATATTTGGATAGTGAAAAAGTGTAAGAGATAAAATTTTATCTATTTTATTAGTGTAAAAATGACAAATCAAACAAACGAGTATTAAGTGTATTGACGTGTCTATATATTTATTATATCGAGTGACATGACTAAATCAGCTTGAGAAATGTGAATCACTTTAAAGAAAATAAAATACCGTCGATCCAAGATTATATATATTTATTTACTAACAATTTTTCCTTTGGTTTAGTTATTTTCCTTTTTCAGATAGCTACACCAATTGAAATTGGTTTCGTTTAAAATTTACAATCGAATTTGAAACTGGTTGCATCATATCACTGCTTAGATTTATGACTTTCAGTGAATAAAAATTAGAAAACAATTTTTTAAATATTAAGTTATTAATTTCTATTTTTTTAGAAACTAATTTATATATTTTCTCTTATCAATAAAAACGAATATCTAAGTAAAGCAATTCTTAATATTTGTTGCAAATGAGTATATGTATTAGTTAGATGTAATATGAGAGACGAAATGAAAGAAAATAAAAATATTTATGCCTAATCTAATGTGTATAAATAATGGAATCAGGGTTTAGGGATACTAATTAATCTCAGAGTCCACGATGGTAGGCTGGAGTTTTTTAGTCCTTTTCCTTTCACATACTATTCAATATTTGTTCATTGGTGAGACAAAGTTTGACGACATTGCTTATGTCATAATATTATAGGATGGTATGATAAATGAATGATTTTGGTCGTAAAAGAAAAGAAAAAGTTGAGCACCGGAAAAATATATTTTTAAATAAAGTAGTATACTTTGGTTGGGGTGGGCCCATTGTGTATTGCTAGCAAATGTCACCCACTAAATCATCATGAGTATAAATAACAAATGCAGCATCTCTTGAACTTCATTCAGCCATCAATCAAACAAACATCAACATTACTTTAATTTGATTCGAGGTGCGATTAATTAACTAACTAACACTCAAGATGCTTCTCCAGCTTCTTGCTTCTTTCTTGTTCCTCCTCTGTGTTCCTGTGCTGTTATTTGTTGTGTTGAGAGCTTCTTCCGGCTCTAGAAACAACAACAAGAAGAAGATTAATGTTCCAGTTGCTTCCCAGCTTCCAAAATCCTATCCTATCATTGGCTCGTATCTTGATTTCGTAGCCAACACCGACCGCCGTATACAGTGGCTCTCCGATATTGTCCTCTCATCACCTAACCACACTTTCACTCTCGACCGTCCTCTGGGTCACCGGAATGTCTTCACAGCCAATCCCGCCGTCGTTCAACACATTCTCAAGACCCGTTTCCCCATTTACCAAAAGGGCCACATCTTCCGTTCCACGCTTACCGATTTTCTAGGCTCCGGCATCTTCAACGCCGACGGCGCCACCTGGAAATTCCAAAGGCAAGTCGCAAGCCACGAATTCAACACCAAGTCTCTGCGTAATTTCGTCGAACACGTGGTGGACACAGAGCTCAACGATCGCTTAATCCCCATTCTGTCCTCCGCGGCAACCAAGGGCGAAACTCTTGATTTCCAAGACATCCTCCAGCGATTCGCATTCGACAACATCTGCAAGATAGCCTTTGGATTCGACCCCGAATACTTATCGCCGTCGCTAGAACAGAGCAAGTTCGCGCAGGCTTTTGAGGATGCCACAGTGATTAGCAGCAAGAGGTTCGGCTTCGCAGCACCATTTTTATGGAAACTGTTGAAGCGATTCAACTTGGGATCCGAAAACAAGCTCGGGATGGCAACCTCTGAAGTGCGTGAATTCGCTAAGAACATAGTGAGAGAGAAAAAGCGTGAACTAACCGAGAAGGCTTCGCTGGAATCAATGGATATGCTTTCACGATTCTTGAGTTCAGGGCATTCGGATGAGGACTTCGTGGCTGATATAGTGATAAGCTTTATATTAGCAGGGAAGGACACCACGTCAGCCGCACTCACGTGGTTCTTTTGGCTTCTATGGAAGAATCCAGAAGTGGAGAAGAAGATACTGAAGGAGATAAGTGAGAAATCGGAATCCCCTGTATACGACGAAGTGAAAGACATGGTGTATACACACGCAGCGTTGAGTGAGAGCATGAGATTGTACCCGCCGGTGCCGTTGGACACAAAAGAAGCGGTGGAGGATGACGTGTTACCGGACGGGACGGTGGTGAAGAAGGGGATGAGAGTGACGTATCATGTGTACGCAATGGGGAGGTCAGAGAAATTGTGGGGTAAAGACTGCGAAGAGTATCGTCCAGAAAGATGGTTAGAGAGGATTGAAGAAGGAGGAAAACAGAAATGGAGGTATATGAGCAGAGACTCATTTAGTTATACAGTGTTTCAGGCAGGTCCGAGAATATGCTTGGGGAAAGAAATGGCGTATCTGCAAATGAAGAGGATGGTGGGTGAGATTGTGAAGCGGTTCAACGTGGTTCCGGTTCAACCGCATGGGGATCAACCTGAGTTCGTTGCCTTCTTGACCTCCAAAATGAAGGGTGGATTCCCGGTCAAAATTCAGGAAAGGCTTCCCACTCATTAAACACACCGTTTCATATTTGTAATTGCATTATATTCTACACTCTGTTTTGCTTTCATTTTTTTTTACAGTTTTACTTTTAACCTCCTACGTCTTAGTTATTTTCATTTCATTTGTACCTTAGCTAGCTTGCTGCTTCCATATCTTCTTTCCAGTTTTTAAGTCTTACAAGTTTAATATTAGTGTGTGATGAGAAGAATGACGTTTTTAATTGTTTCGGAGAAGCAAACGCGAACGATTCGTAATATATTAAATGAATCATGAATGACGTTAATTACATAAACACGTTAGATAAGTTGCTCTAAGTTGCTTCCGTGGTGAGACTGACTTCTGTCCATTTAGTCCATTCAAAATAATAATAAAAATATCGGCAGACTTTCAAGAAAAAGATCATGTAATTAAATCTGAATCATAATTAAAAAATTTTACACTATCGTGTTAACAATTCATAACAAAACTTTAAACCAAAAAAATAGTTCAAAATACAAGACTGTGGTGTCATATTGGTATACCATAAATATTAATAAGACTGAATATATCATATTGTTGTGTCATTCTACCAAGTTACTAATTAAATATTAGAAATGCACGTCAAGGGGTAAGTTTTCTATATATATACTATATTATATTATATGTAGGAGGAGTTTTTTGTCCTCCTCTTACTTATACTAAGATAAAAATATTACATGTAATTAAAATAAGAGGAAATTTAATATTTGGTCCCTCCTTTTTTACTAAGTTAACGATTTGGTCTCTTATTTATTTTACATGCATATTTGCATGCTCATTGGGACACGCAAATACCCTAATATATATATAATTGATAATTGATAGAAAAGGCGATGGAAATAGTTTATTGATTTAGTTTTGAGAAGGAAATAAATAAGTGGAATGCAACTCTTGTTTTCTATGGGCCTAATTCAAGTGACATGAACAAGGCCATTTATTTGGGTTCGCTTTCTTCATTTTAAACGTGTATTCTATAGCCCATGGACAAGCTTCATCATGCGGTTTTTTTTTTTAATGAAACAAAATTTTAGGTGTACGAAAAAAGAAAGTTAATGAAACAATTTTGATCAACACAAACTAACGTAGCTCCGAATTCCCAACAAAATCTTATTGATAGATTGATTCGTTAAAGAATACAATCTATATAGTTTAAGCAATGTATATCATATTTAGCATACTTCTTCCAATCACATAATATCTATAAAATTTAAGAATTGCATATATATATATAATATATATATATATGTATATACATTAATACATTGACAAAGTATGCATGGGTTGAGAATTATGGAGAGAGATAAATGAATAGAAGACAAGCATCATATTTTTTTTAAGAAAGTTGATTTGAGGATAAAATAATGAGAAATTAACTCCTAATCTTTAACTATACTCTTTTCCATTTATAATTTAAGCTATTTTAGAGATGGAACTAATATGTTATCCCAAAAAAAATTAACATTGTTTTCCTTAGCTTCTCTTTAATTTCTTCCGTTCCTTCCTCTCTTAATTCTACACATGCCATCTGTATGCGTGTAAAAAGAAGAATTTGAATAGTGATTGCTTGACATATTCTACAAGTGATGCATATACTTGGATGACAAGTAACCCACTGGGAATTTGAAAGTTTTACGAGTTCCATTCCTACGTGGGCCTCTCGCACAGCGTCAGAGCGTGTGATTTTTATGGTAAATTTGGTCCTACCCAAGATTCATTAATTAATGATTTAAAGATCAATGGCCTTAATTGATGCAGTGTTTTATGTTGCTATAAATCAAACATGTGTTAAAATATTGTAATTTGTAAATTGCGTGCTTTCTTTCAGTATAACTTTAGTATACACTAAATCTATATATAGCTTTTAATTATTGCTTCCTTTTTTGAATTTGGCCTTTTAGCAATGAAAATATATATGGATGTTGTCAAACCAATTAATTAATCCCTATATATATATATATTGAACGTTTTGTCCAAATAATTGAACTTGCAAAATGTCAACTTTAAACAAAATGAATTGAGCAAGGAAGATTTGTTACAGTGCCGTCCAACTTGAAACGAGTCATATTCAATAATTTGGACCAAAATAAAACATTTTGCTAATATTTAAGATCAACTTAAACATTTTAAAACATAATGAACCAAAATGAACATTAGAGCATATATTTAGAACCAAAATAAACCTTTAACCAAAAATCTTCAAACAGAGCAGTGGGTGCGTGTTGACTTTGGCAGCGAGGCACGAATTGATGGTTCAATATATATTTCACAGGCGCAGTCACAATCTGCAGAAAAAAGGAGCTTTGTTGGACGGAATCAATTAATTTCAGCTTCAAAATCCTACCTTCGTACATCATTTCTTGCACTTATAGATACGCTTGGTAGCTAAGCTAGCTAGCTTGATCAATATCTCTTGATTAAATATAATTGCTTGTATTCAAAATGAAAATATTATATTACATGCATGTTGGATCAATTAAAAGCTTGAATTAATAGTTGAATGTGAGTGGGGTCATCATATATCATATACATGTGTCGAAATGTTGAACCATGCATGATGAAACAGTAAAGCGATAGATTTCGGCTGAGGATGACGGCACGTTTAGGCATGTTTAGTTGTGCTTAATTACATCAGCAATCACCATTATATATGTTAAGGCATTGACATTAATTAGTTTTTTTTTTCCTGGCCAAACGATCGACATTAATTAGTGTTATTAGTTGGTTTTTGTGACACCTTAGCTTGCAAAATGCAGCTAGCTAGTGTACAACAGTTTGCGGCATAGTCAAAACAAATGAGGCACGTCGACTAAACATTTTGCGGCCTTCTCTGTCCACGTGCTTTTTATTATTCACGTGCCACTCTCCCTACCTTCAACCTTAAGCTTCGCTGCCGCTATTACCAACTAGTAGTCGCCTCGTATAAGATATTTCGATAAGATCAATCGATAAGATAATAATGAATAACGTTTTTCTTTATTTTAGAATTTGTGAACAATTTTTAATATTATATGCAGATGAGAGTTATATATTTGATTAAAATTAATGTGTTTAAGTAAATGTAAGAACTCTCTCTCTCTATATAATTTAATTTATATTTATTTAAATGACTTGAACTTGAGACTTGATGACATTGAATTTTAAAAATAAATATGACTGATTATATTGACACAATTGTGTGATCTATTAATAATTATAAGACATTTTTTGGAAAGAAATTAATAATTACAAGACATATTTATTCATTAATAATGGTTAATCATTAATAAACATGTCATTTTTTTATTTTGTCACAAAAAATTTAGATGAGGGAGTAAGGCCCTAATCCAGAGTTAAGATAGGCCTTCTTCGATTTCGGAGAACATTTATAGATAATTCATCAATTAAGATATTATCATGAATCAATCTAAGTTATACAATTGTCATGTGAGGCAAACCTTGACATAAACATGCCTATTAATTAATTAAGTGATCGTTACCCATATAATTAACATGTTTGTTATTTATAAAAAAATTAGACCTTTTAGTTATGTTTATTGATTATTTGATTACTTATAAATACTCTTCAAATCTTCTATATAATACACAAGCTTTGTTGTATATATCTTAATTAAAAAAATGATTTTTTTTTTCAAATGTACAGTCATTCTATATTTGCAATTTCAAAAGTTTGAAATGAATTCATAATGGGAAAAATGGTGTTAAAGTTTTGTTGGATGTGGATAACAAGAGAAATTTAGAGAGAGAAATAAGGAGAGAATGGTGGGATAACAGAAGGTAATGTTAGTGAAATTTTATTTATATTTAAATAAATAAATTTAGTTATTTTTTATATTAAAGTATAATTGATACATCACTATTTGGGCGTACGCCTAAACGGCCCTCGCACCGGGCCTCTTCTCCTCTCCGCACCTTGCGAGACGCCCTCGAGTCAATCGGGCGCCCTAAGCACAAGTAGGGGCGGCCGTGATCCATCCTGGGTCTTGGCGCACGTCCCCCAAATGACACGTGGTCACCCACGACTACCCCACTCCGCAATCCACGCTACGGGAGATCGTGGGTTACTGACTTGCTCATACCCACGATCTCCAGTTTCTAGGCGCCCGCCTAGCGACACAACACGCAATCACCCACGATTGCCTTGCTCCGCAAATCTCGGCCTCCACCATCTTCGCTGGTGGAGATCGTGTCCAGTACGTGGTCCGCCCCGCACGCTGACCACCTCTCTCCTCCCTGCTCTATAAATAGAGCCCATCTCACCAGTTCAAGGTTGGCTACTTCTTTCACTCTGAAATTCTCTTACTCTCTTATCACTCTCTTACTAACTTGAGCGTCGGAGTACACTTCGCAGGGCCCCCCTGTGAAGCTCTTGCAGGTTCTTGTTCAACTCTTGGCTCTCGCAGCCCTCTCCGGTGAACTAGGTAAGTGCTAGCCATTTTCCAGTTTATCAATAATATATATATATTTTTTGAAAAAAGACGACGAGAAGAACCAAAGTCATATAAAATAACTAGAAGTTTTGCGTGCCCTAACGCGCACGCAAATATGTATGTAAAATAAATGAGGGACTAAATCGTTAACTCAATAAAAAAGAAGGGATCAAATAATAATTTTCCTCTTATTATTAATTTTGTACTATAATTTTAAAATGTGGACGACCAGAAAGGGGTGGAGCCATATAATATAAGATATATAATTATATAGATGTATATATATATTAGTGTACTTTGTATGTCCTGATGGGTATGTAAAAATTAATTTAAATTTAATAATTATTAAAACTTTAAAATTAAAAAAATAATTTTATTATATTTACAAGGTCAATATGTATTTCAACTTGTTTGCGTTCTTACGATTTAGGAATGTGTTGTAAATTGGTGATGTGTCATGTGAGGGATTTTTCTTGGGGTCCACAATCGGCACCCAGGGAATCTGTAGCTGTAGGGCTTGTAGTTGGAATGTATATATATATAGACATTGATATGCAAGCATGAGGCAATGCAGACTATACTAATTGATCAATCCAATTCCAATATGGAAGTTATTGAATTGATGGCCTCCTTGTTAGTTTTAGGGGTGAGTGTAATAATATTGGTGTTGTTGTATCTCAGAAACAGCAACAACAAAAACAAGCTTAAGCTCTCTCCAATCCCAAAATCCTACCCTCTTATAGGTCATGTTTTATCCATCGCTGCCAACCAGAAACGCCGTGTCCTGTGGATCGCCGACATCCTCCGCCACTCTCCGTCGTCCACCTTCACCCTCTACCGCTCCTTCGGCTCCCGCCAGGTGTTCACCGCCAATCCCTCCGTCGTCCAACATATTCTCAAGACTCACTTCCCCGTCTACCACAAAGGCCACACCCTTCATCGAGCCCTCGGCGATTTCCTCGGCGACGGAATCTTCAACGCCGACGGCCACATCTGGAAGTTCCAGAGGCAACTCTCCAGTCACGAATTCAACACCAGATCTCTCCGTAAGTTCGTTGAAACCGTCGTTGACACCGAGCTTTCTGATCGCCTCATCCCCATTCTCTCAGACTCAGTAATCTCATCCTCCTCCTCTGGTCCCGTCGTGCTCGATTTGCAGGACATCCTTCAACGATTTACCTTCGACAACATTTGCCGAATCGCTTTCGGCTTTGATCCTCAGTACTTATTGCCCTCTCTTCCCGACACTCGATTCGCCAGAGCATTCGACGACGCCACCACACTCAGTAGCCAGAGATTCAACGCCTCCATTCCTCTGTTCTGGAAAATCAAGAGCCTCTTCAACATTGGCTCCGAGAAGCGACTCCGAATCGCCATCTCGGAGGTCCGGGAATTAGCCCGAACAATCATCCGACAGAAAAAGCAGGAGCTCCGAGACAAAGCTTCACTCGATTCAGTCGACTTGCTCTCGCGATTCTTGAATTCCGGCCACTCCGACGAGGATTTCGTGATGGACATCATCATAAGCTTCATCCTGGCGGGTCGGGACACCACGTCTGCGGCTCTCACCTGGTTTTTCTGGCTTCTCTCCAAGCACCCAGATGTGGAGGAGAAGATTCTGGAAGAAATTAAGGAGAATTGGGAGACGTCGTCGTCGGTTTACGATGAGGTGAAAGACATGGTATACACGCAGGCGGCGCTGTGCGAAACCATGAGGCTGTACCCGCCGGTGCCGGTGGACACAAAAGAAGCGGCGAGGGACGACGTGTTGCCGGACGGGACGGTGGTGAAAAAGGGGACAAGAGTGGCGTATCACGTGTACGCAATGGGAAGGTCGGAGAAGATATGGGGTTCGGAGTGGGCGGAATTCCGACCGGAGAGGTGGCTGAAAAGAGAGGAAGAAGGGGGAAAATGGAAGTTCACGGGGATGGATCCGTTTGCGTATCCGGTGTTTCAAGCGGGGCCCCGAGTTTGTTTGGGTAAAGAGATGGCGTTCTTGCAGATGAAGCGAATAGTCGCCGGAGTTCTGAGGAGGTTCAAGGTGGTGCCGGCTCCGGCGGAGGAAGGAGTGGAGCCGGTATACATGGCACACTTAACGTCATTGATGAAAGGTGGGTTTCCCGTCGGGATTCACAAACGGAATTGAATTTGAAGGAACAAATCACACACATCGATCACGTCATCCATCAACAATATTGTTACGTTATTATATAACAGAATGGAGCAGTACTCATTTATTAGTTAGTCAGTCAGTGAGGCTCAGGCATATTACGTTGCTTTGTCCGTTATATAACTTTGGATTTTATATTATATTGTAATGGTTTTATCCGCATCCGTAGGCATAGGCGCATAGCACAGCAATTTGGGGGGTTTCCGCCTCGATTGCACCCAGTACTAGCTAGCTAGCTTCACGTGCATGGCATCCATCTATATATAATATATCTATATATATATATATCGCGAAATCCGCGTATATGTGTATCACGTATCACTAGTACAGTGTACTGTATGTATGATCTTACATCTATGCTTTCGATCTGCGTGCCATTATATTTATGTAAAGTTGTAAACACAACATATAGCTAGCAGCTTCCTACATATTCACATGGTTTGCGCTTCCTTTCTCTAGCTAGCTTTCCCACCAATGTGCTGTCTCTTGTGCTGTTAATAAATCTCTTTTTAATTTCTTCATTCATCTCCTAACTCTTGTCTCCTTCTATATTTATCTAATTTATTCATTTCACTACTCTCAAGCTCAACATATATATAATCATGTGTATAAATCAAAGAATGAGAGTTCTAGATTGCGATTCCCCCGCACATAATTCTGTCCAATTATTATTAATTACTCATCACCTAAAAACCAAATACAAATAAAACGAATACCTACAAAAATTATGGTATAGAAAGTGAGATAGTTTTAGGAACTCAACAGAAAAAAGACAAATTTAATTACTACAAATTGAATTGGTAAAACTATCTCACTTTCTATAAATTTTTCTAAGTAAAAATTGTGCACAAATGAAAATTAAAATTAAGGTCATGTGAGAGAAATGAATAAGTATATATATTATTGGGATATGTACATATATATGTAGGAGAAAGGCATTATAAAAGATGAATCATAATGTCTGTACTAGTGTTGTTGGCCATGGCCAATTACTCAGTAGATCATTAGATTAGACAAAATCACGTGCAGAAATATAATTGCTTCATTTATGACCTAACACTTGTCCTTCTCTGAAGGTAATTATATATTGTGTACTAATTAATGAGAGAATGAAAAACAAGCAAGTACACCCAGATATATATGCGGCTGCACCACAGGAACAAGCTTCTGTCCAATTATTACTCATCTCCCAAAAACCACGTTCGAACAAAAGAATATGCCTAGAAAAGCAAGAATTGTGCAGAGATGAAAACTGATAATGTAATCTATATAAAATTTTGGACTAAAAATAATTTAAAAAACTTTTGTTTTTTAAATTATTTTTAGTCTATATTTAAAATTGTTTTGCTTTTCTAGGCATATTCTTTTGTTCGAACGTGGTTTTAAAAAACGTTTTTTTTTTAAATTATTTTTAGTCTATATTCTTTATAGAAAATAAAGAATAGACTAAAAATAATTTAAAAAAACGTTTTTTTTAAGATAGACTAAAAATATAAATATTTTAAATTTTGCGAAATATATATCTAATTTTAAAGATAATTTTTTAAGTCACGAACTAGCTCTACGTATTAGAAAGTAATTAGATGGAAAGTTATTGCATATATATCATGTGATAAAGTAATCTTTTTATATCTTAAACTAAACCCATATTAAAATAAGTAGACAAAAGAGGTAATTAAGTAATGTACGTACGTGGAAAGTAAAAGGCAAGGAGTAGATGGAGGTGAAGGGAAGAAGATGTGGGGATATGGATTAGGATTGAAATGAATGGTAAGGAGTGAGGGAATGAAAAAGATGGAACCCCACACATGAACCAAAACACGTTGCACTACCTTCGCTTGTCTAATACAGATAAGTGAGTGAAGACGTCCTAACTAGCTAGGGAAGGCAATGCGTACCCATTGATTTAATTTGTGACTATATGTATATGTATTTGTATTTGATGATCATATTCAATATTTGTATCTTATTTATATCTGATAAATTAATATTTATATTTATATTTTATTTAATATTTAGTATCTTACGAGTATTTGAAATACTTGAAATATCTAAAAAAATATACATATGAATAAGATATCTTATTTTATAAATTAAATATATTAGATACCCTTTATTTAGTATCGATCAACTAAAATAAATAAATAAAATTATTATTGATTTATATTTTAAATGTTTTTAAGATAAAAAAATTAAATATAAAATAATTAAAAATTATTATATAAAATATATATATAAATATAATTAATTAAATTTAAGTAACTATATAAAAAATATTAAATTTAATGTAAAATATTAAAATTAAATAATTAATAGGATATCAGTTGTCAAGTACGTTATACCATAACTATCCGTTCATTTTCGACGGATATAAGATATTCAAAGACATTATCCATATTCGCTCAATATTTTATTTTTACTATTTGTACCCTATACGATATCCGACGAATATCAAATAATTTTTTTAGACAGATACCCTAATTATTCTATAAGATTGTCATCCCTTGTCCCCGACAATACCTTAATTAACAAAATGCAAGCACAAATCTTTTTCTTTGTTAACAATGTTAAGCACTAAATCATCAGTTTAACAACTTGGAAATCACTGAACACTAAAGTGAAAGTATCAAAATATAATTTAATTAGGAAGCCACGAATATATATATATAGAGAGAGAAATAGGAGAATATGGTTAGTTGTGGAATATAAATGAAACTTAATTAATTAGAAAGTACATATGTAGGAAGCTAGTTAAGGTATATGATGACAAATTTAGAGTTGAATCGGAGAGATTAAAGCATGGGATGGTGGGTGTGAAAGCAACGAAACGCATGAATGGAAAGGGCAGGATATTGATATTGATAATTGCAGAATGATGATCTGAGTTGAGAGTACTTGAGAGGTGATACTTGGATGCAGGTAGGCGAGAGAGATAAGGCGAAGAAGTGCATATATTCTTCTCACTTCTCACAATCACTTTAATTCTCATCATGGACATGGTGCTTACTGCTTAATTAGTGCTCACTGCTCTCTCATATATATGTATATACCACACCACTCACTCACTCACTAGTCACTAGTGTGTTTTGTTTGTTGCCAATTATATGATCCAGCAGCCCACTCCCACCCACTCATTGCTCATTCCCGTCAAACCCCTTATTCATTTCCTTCCCAATATCAGATATTCCTCTCTCTCTCTCTCTCTCTCTCTCTCTCTCTCTCTCTCTCTCTCTCTCTCTCTC
>QANZ01002448.1:0-29740 GCA_003254925.1 Chamaecrista fasciculata
ATCAAATAATTAACATTGATCACCAGTAATTAATTTGTTCATTAAAATCAATGTGATTAATCAAAGTTAATATGTTGCCATATTGAAAACGATGACAGGACCCGTGGGAAGTTGATGTGTGATCAATTAAGGATTACATGGCAATTATGATGGACATGTGGACATATAAAGGTCATAAAAAAATGTTTAATAAAATGCTATATGACGTGGTGCACATTGATTGGTCGAAGTGTCATAAAAAGTTTTGATGACAATTTAATTTACAGTGACACGTGGCAGGCAACCAGGAGATGTGCTCTGCTTTTATGTATTCTTATATGATTAATTTAATAATAGAAAAAAAATTAATATTTGTTGTATGATTGAAATAAGTTCACTTTCTAACCATTTAAAGATGTTGTTAGGATGGGAATATGTGTTTACCTCTAGGTCAAAAGTTATAGTTGTTAGAAAGAGTGCAACTTTATTTCCTTAACTCACAATAAAGCAAATGTCCAAATGTCATGATTCAACTATGACTTAGTCCTACACTTGGGCTTCCGTCATGAGACAATTGATGTCACACATTGGCTAACAATCTCCTTCTCCGCAATATCCTACTAAAAATCGAACTCATAACCTTGGCTCTGCTATAGTTATTAGCAATGACACAACTTTATTTCCTTAACCTACAGTATAGCAAACAAACACCCAAACGCTATGATTTGACTATAACTTGACCCCACACTTGGGCCTCCGTCATGGGCAAGTGATACCATATCTTGACTAACACAAAAGTATAGTAAAGCCTTTGGATTTTGACAATTTAACTAAAACTTAATAGAATGATCTTGCACAATGTAAAATACTCAAGGATTATATATTTTATGCGCTTTCAAAGTTTAGGGAGATAAAATACACATGATACAAAGATCAGGAGGGTTATATATATTTTAGCCAAAAAGGAAAAACAAAAATGTCATATTGAAATTCATCCAAAAAAAAATATGAAACCAAAATATAATTAAGCCGTTGGGTTTTGACAATTAATATTCTTCTCTTACCATTTTTTTGGCGTTGAGGAGAGGTTTTCATGTTTGTTTGAATTAGTAGTGGTATCACCCATAAATCTAAACTTAGTGGAGTACCATATATACATGATATGATGAAATAAATATATATGACGAGTTGACGACACCAGTTGACTTGTGCTTCCAGCTATATTCGTCTCTCATAATTAAATTAATTCGATTCATAAAAAGGGGGAAAAAAATCTTTATGGGCAATCTTTGAATCTGAAAATGTTCTCATTTGATTTGTGTCTTCCTCACAACAGAGTTATATATATGTAACAGTGAAATTAAAGAAAAGAAACGAAACGAATATATATAATATATGAACGGAGTGGCATGCATTTCGCCAACACAGTACTTGTGTGTTTCTCGTTGTAGCAACGGAAGCTGAAAAAGTGTTGTCTTTTCGAATAACCCGTCAATAAAATATACCGGAAATTAAAATAATGTTAATAATGATATCATTATTTTTATTTGGTCAAAACCTCAAATTGGTCCCAAATATATGGGATAAATTTCAAATTGGTCTTAAATGTTTCATTTGTTTCAAATGGGTCTTACATATTTTCATAATTTCTCAAATTAATCTCAAATCTACTTCAGTAACAAGATTTGACCTCATTTGATAGTGATCTCAACTGGACAAAGAAATAACTCTTCTAGAATTAATACATAGTTTCAAACTCATTGATGAGAGAGATATAACCAACTTTGCTTGTTTGATTGTGAAATGAGTGACCTACTTTCAAAACTCAATTTGACCTCCTTTTTTGACGACTCCCAATTGGATAGAGAAAGTACTTATCAAAAGCAATCTCGTACGTTTAGATCTGTCGCATTTGAGACCAATTTGAGAAATTATGGAAATATGTAGAATCAATTTGAAACATATGAAACATTTAAGACCAATTTGAAATTTATTCTATACATTTGGGACCAATATGAGGTTTTGACCTTATTATTATTATTATTACTTAAAAGATCGTATTTAGCAAAAATCTAAAATTGAGCTGTATCATTCTGGTTGTGATTTATTGTTTTTTTTCTTCCAATGATATATTTGCGTTTCCCTATTGTTTTTTTCTCCCAGACTCTCCTACATTCCCGTCTAAAGGTACCATTGATATTCATCATCATCTTCATCTTCTTCTTCTTCTTCTTGAACTTTACCAACAATGGCATATATTCCTTAATTGAAATTCTGTTTTCTTTCTGTTCTGGGTTTTTTTTTTCTTCCTAGATTTCACAAACCTCCATTGTTACCCTTGAGGGGATTCTGTTTTCTTTCTGGGTTTATTTTTTCATTTTCTTTATTTTTTTGAATTTCTTGTATATAAGTTGTTGACATTGTGAGTTTGTGACATTTTTAATGTGGATGGCAGAAGGTGTAGCTGTGTAGGCATATAGGCAACAAGGGCTCAAATATTGGGCATATTTGGCTTATATGATTGCTTAATTCTCCAGCCTCAACGGCTATCTCTGCTCACTTAATTAAGAAATTAAGCTTTCAAGATCCAAATCATGTGTGACACAATGCCTGATTCTCTTGATCGACCTGTTAAATCAGGTAAACTCAAATTTTATTATATTATTGCACATATTGTTTTTCATTGCTTTTGCAGTTCTTTAATTTGCATTTTCTCTGAAATCTTTATGTGATGAAATGTTATATGGAATGCCAACCAGCTTTGCATGCTTTATGATCCATGATGGTATAAATAACTGACAAATGAGAAATAATGATTTTCAATTTAGTCCTTCAAAGATCATTACCGTCAATTTAATCCCTTGATAAAATTCTTTTCAATGTTACCCTTATAAGGGTCATATTGCAAGAATGTCATCTTTGAGGGACTAATTTGACGGTATTACATTTTCTTGCTATCAGTTTTTTTGGTCAGGCCTGACATGTTGAGGAAAATCAGGCATAACATGTGAATATTTTTTTAAAATTGCATAATACATCATTGAATCCTCAAGGAAAGTTCCTCCACATGTTACAATTCTATTGAAGAACTTTAAAGCAAACATTGAAGGAACTTTACTGGAGATTTATTCATGAAAATTTTGCAGGCCTAATCTATGGTGTTAAACAGCAAATGGAAAACATCTTTAAACATTAGTTATGTTATAAAAAAAAAAACTCATTGTATCTGTGATTTAAGGGGCAGCACCATCATGTAGCTCACAGAAGAAGATCTTTGGCACATAAACTTCATTCTTTCTAGAGTAAACATACAATTTGGTCCTTGAAAAAGGCACCAGTTGACAATCCAATCCCTAAAAGTCTAGTCTATATACACTTTAGTCCTTAAATATTGTGGAGACAATACAATTTAGTCCCTTAAACCCATTTTATAGGGACAAAAAGACTAAAACGTATTGGTTTCACAACTTTCAATGATTAAAAAGTGTGAACTAGACTTTCAAGGATTGAGTTGTTAACTCATGTATCTTTTAGGAATCAATGTATATGTTGAAAAGTTTTGTGAGTTAACCCGCTTTTTCTCTCCTTATACAGGTCTTGAAAATGAAAACTTGGAGGATGAGAGGAAGGGAAGGCTTGGGTCTATAAAGAAGGTGGCAATCAGTGCTTCAAATAAGTTCAGGAATTCCTTCCAAAGGAGGAATCGAAGGAGCAGAGTTATGTCAGTATCTATTGTGGATGACATTGATGTAGAAGAATTGCAGGCTGTTGATGCTTTTCGCCAAACTCTTATTTTGGAAGAGCTTTTGCCTGCCAAGCATGATGATCACCATATGATGCTCAGGTATATATATATATGGCTCTTGTTCATCTATAGGGAAAAAATGCAAATAGCCCCCTTCAACTATGACCTTGTTTGAAATAACCCCTTAACTTTTGAGCCTGGTAAATTAATATTATAGCCTCTTTCAACTATACCATTTTTGAAATATAAAATTTGGCAAATACTCCCTTAAACTTTTACAATCTTGTATTTAACTCTAATTTTACACATAGTTCTCAGGTCCTATTTCTGATGTATACATATTTGATTGTGGTTAAAATCTTTCTTCTCTGTTAAAAAGTCTAGAAAAAATTAATTAAAAGATGCAAAAAATTAAAAGATTGTAAATTTAAGGGGTTATTTGCATTTAGATCGTAATAGAATAAGGGGATTCGCTAAGTTTTATAGTTGAGGGGGATATTTGCAACTAAGTCAAGGTTGAAGGGGATTACTTGCTAAGTTTGATTAATCATGGGGCTATTTGCAACCAGGCTATAATTAGAGGGGGCTATATACTTATATCTTTTGCATGATGATCACCTTAATTGCGATATAAATTTGTTAAAAATCATAATAAAACTAATAATGGGTTTTCACTTGGTGCTCTAAAAACTTTTGAGTTGAAATACCTTTTTGATTGAGTATTACAATATGTATGACCAAGTGGTCACTCAAGAGATTCATTCATAAAAGAGGGTAAGCTAGAGAGATAGTAATAAAACTATTCATAAGATTTCACTTTAATAGTTCAAGCTTCAGATCAGTTAGATTGGTTCTTGACATAAATTTACTGCATGGTGATACAGATTCTTGAGAGCAAGGAAGTTTGACATGGAGAAAACAAAGCAAATGTGGGCCGATATGCTTCAGTGGAGGAGAGAATTTGGTGCTGACACTATCACAGAGGTACTACTTTGTTGGAAAAAGAATATCAAATCAGTTAGCTAAATGTATTCTTTTGGTTCCTTATATTTGAGATAAGCGAACGTTTTGGTCAATTTCGTAACATAAAAGATGAAATTGACCAAAAAAGTACTTCTGTAATGGTTGATTGAAGTATATATATATATATATATATATATATATCTAACTCCAAATTGATTTGTTTTGGTAAGGATTTTGAGTTCAAAGAACTAGACGAAGTGTTAAAATACTATCCACAAGGACATCATGGAGTTGATAAGGATGGACGACCAGTTTACATTGAAAAACTTGGTTCAGTTGATCCTAACAAGTTGTTGCAAGTTACAACGTTGGACCGCTATGTTAAGTACCATGTAAGAGAGTTTGAGAGGACATTTGATGTTAAATTCCCTGCCTGCACCATTGCAGCCAAGAAACATATTGACCAAAGCACAACCATTTTGGATGTTGCAGGAGTAGTACGTATAAAATTCTTTCACTCTTCTATTATATATTGTTCAACTCATCGATCAATTAGTACTTTTCTCGGTATGAATCATGGGTGTTTCTCCCTATTCGTTTAAACAGTCTAGACAATGACTAATCCCAATCGAGTCGAATAGGACAACAATGACAGCAAAGCTTCCTTGATCACCAAGTATTGCGTGGTGGAAGAGCTTTACCGTCCTTGTAGTTCTACTCAACTCAGTACTTTAAAAGACAAGTTTTCGATCACACAACTACTAAATTGCATATTTGATCATCAGGGTCTTAAAAATTTCAACAAATCTGCAAGGGACCTCATTCAGCGGCTTCAGAAGATTGATGGTGACAACTATCCTGAGGTATTATGAAGTGAACTAACTTTTTGGCCCTACAGTGTTTTATTAAAATGACTGATTTAATTTCTTTTAATTGTACAACCCGGACCTTATAGTGATTAAATTGTAACAAGTCATGAATTTGCAGGGACTTAAATTACAGTGTCCATATAATTCAGGAACTAAATTGATAGTTTATAGCATTCTTGTATACTATAAATGGTATCTTCTGAAGTCTGAACTTACACTTATTGATTTTTCCCTATATAATAGACCTTGAACCGTATGTTCATTATCAATGCGGGCTCAGGATTTAGGCTCTTGTGGAACACTGTTAAGTCATTCCTTGACCCCAAGACCTCTGCAAAAATCCATGTAAGAATTTCTAATCTACTGCTTGATTTGGTTAATTAATTAAGCAGGAGGGGACTAAACAGTAATAATGGCTAAAATTTCTAGGTACTTGGTAACAAATACCAGAGCAAGTTGCTTGAAATCATTGATGCCAGGTTAGATTTTCTACCTTCTTGCTTCAATTTAGATGATCTTTGCATATAATTAACACCTTATTCATATTTTCTTATTTACCAGTGAGCTTCCAGAGTTCTTGGGTGGTACTTGTACTTGTGCAGATAAAGGAGGCTGTATGGTATCTGACAAGGGCCCATGGAATGATCCAGAAACCCTTAAGGTATTTAACTCACTCTTTAGAACCCGGACCGGTCCGACAAGCCGAACAACCGGTCCGGATGGGCATACATAACTGTTTTAGCTGTTGGACTGAATTGAACTTGTTGGTTTTCAAGAATTGTTGTTTTTGAGAAATGGGATTAGATGATGTGGCACATCTTGGATACAATATTTATTACATCATTCAGTTCAACCAATAACTTAATCGATCTAATCTGTTAACTCATGATCTGAAAGTGAACACTTGTGTGAGAGTCCATCTGATTTTTAAAATATATTAATTTTACTGCTACCATATATACTTGTTTCTTTAGTTATTAATATAGTTTTAGAAGAAAACCAAGTTAAGAAATGTTTTGTTTGCATGGTTAGATGGTTCAAAATGGAGTGGGAAGATGCCGAAGGAGAACCTTGTCTGGTATTGAGGAGAAAACAATAAACGAGGATGAATCAGCATTCCAAAAGGTACTCATTTTCCCATCTTTTAAAACTTTCACAATTCACAGTGCAAGGCTTCATTCTGAAACATAACCTTTTCTTCTTCTTTTTTTTTTAACTCTTTTGGCTTAAGGTACGCAATTCTTTCAAGAATATACAATGCTTTTCGCCGAGGGCAGCAGCTGCAGCAGCAGCAGCAACAGAGCACCTGAAATCAGGAGTAAGTTTTCTTGAGTTTATTAATCTTGTAGGGACTAAATTGAGACATCTGTCATCTTTTAAGGACCAAATGATTAATTCTCAATTCTTAATTGTTAAAAAAACAATTGCATAAATTAGCATGATGAAGCTGATTAATCAGGTAGGGTAAGTTCATTATGCCAGAGGATACAGTGAACTATTTGCAAAAATTCATAAGATAGAGACCATATTTACCATCCCTTCCTCTTGTGTTTAAAGTTTAAACCAAGAAAAACTAGAACAAGAGTTCTGTTACTTGATCAAGGTTATAAATTTCTTACTTTATATTAATTTCTCCCTTGTTGCTATTTACATAATCACCCCATTTTTTTTTATTCAAATTCACCCTTGTGTATTTTGCAGCTTGCAAAACAATCAAGTGGGTGTGGATATGATGCCTTTGCTCCAGTGGTTACCAAAACTGTTGATTCACCTTGGACAAAATTAGCACAAAAAGATAAACTTGCAGTTTCTAAAGGTATTAATTACTTTTCTATAATTCTACTTATAAATCAAATTTACACTTATCTTAATTTATAAATGGATTCTCTCTTGCAATTTTGTCTGTGTTTAAGGGTGGGCATACCAATAAAGTCATGAGTTCTATTCTAGTTACTAATGCAAGGACTTTATTGGTAGGCGATTTGTAAAATCTCTATCAACGTTCATAGAGCCTGAAGGCATGTCCTAATCTTGACGAACTTTCATAACCTAACCTACCTAAACTTTTTTGTTATAAAAAAAATCATCACAATTAGGCCTAGCTGAGCTTTGCACATGTGAAGATATTATCAGTTGAAAATAAAACATTGCTCAGTGCTCACTCCAATGATCATTAACATAACAAGCTAATGAAACACCAATATTACAAAAACATAGCCATATATGTCCCCCATATATCCAGAACTTGTATCATATATAATACAACATTACAAATTGTTTTGTTTTTTCTTTTGGGTTATCTATCTGGTCTTCAAGACTTTTTAATCTAGGTTCAACTCATGTTACACACTTGGTTATGGTGGGAGAATCTTTCCATAATGATAATTACATTCACAAGGTCTCAAATCTAATAATCTTATTTAGGCAGTACCGAGCCAATTACCATTAAAACTAGACTAAACTTGTGTTGGCTATAAAATTGTATTTAAACATTACATATTTTATCATGTTGCATTTTTTTTATTGGTGATTCATTTATTCAACATGTAATAAGATTGTAAGATACATTTTTCACACTGAAAATTGTAGGTTCTTTCCGTGCTGTTGCTTGCAAGACTAGTACTTCTTCTAATGGGTTGGGTGGTCAAATTGTTGGTGGATTAATGACAATTATAATGGGAGTTATTGCTGTGATTAGATTAACAAAGAATGTGCCAAAGAAACTTACAGAAGCTGCCCTATATAGCAACTCTACATATTATGATGAGACTTTGATAAAACCTCACCGGAAGTTGCCGGCGCCGGCAGTGTCCAGCAGCGATCACATGTTGTTGATGAAGCGCATGGCTGAGCTCGAAGAGAAGGTCAACGGCCTCTCCGCCAAACCCGCCCTCCCACCGGAAAAAGAGGAAATGTTGAATGCTACTCTTACTAGAGTCAGTGCTCTTGAACAAGAGTTGAGTGTAGCCAAAAAGGTATATATATAAATTAAATATGGCTGCTACCTACAAGTTACAATATTTGAGTAGTAGGGACATAAACAATAGATTTGTTCATGGATTTACTTAACATATATTTAATTTGTCTATGAACATAAAATTTTAGATTTTTTTTTCTTTTACCCTTAATGTCAAAGTGGGAAAAAAATTCTGAAAAAATCTATCCATAACCAAAATAGTTATTGTTTAAAAAACAAATAGTAACATTTTGACTTGATAACTATCTTTTTGTAATTTAATCCCTAAAAACTTATAACTTTTTACAATTTAGTCCCTTTAGAGACTGAGTTGCACAATAATAAGGTATTAATGGAAGAACACAAACAACGAGCTAAAGACTAAATCAAGCATTTCAATAACTGAAGGACTAAATTGATAATGGCCATATAGTTTAAGGACTAAATTAAAACATTTATCATCTTTTAGAACCAAATCATTAATTTACTCTTAAACTTACATGTGATGACTTGTTTTCTTTTTGGGTATAGGCACTTGACAATGCACTTGCTCGACAAAGAGAGCTCCAAGCCGCCATTGAAAAGAGGAAGAAGAAAAGAAGATTTGTAAGTGATCTTAACCCTTATCTCTCACTCACTATTAATTTGTCCATTGCACACTCATGTCATTAGATTTTCTCAAACACAGAATGTGTGATTCTTAAACCCATTTGAGTAATACTTGAGTTTCACACACTCTTGTGTCCAATCCATCCAAATCATGTTAGGCTTTAGGCTATCATTGACTTAAATTTTGAAAAGTGACAAAAACATCATGAACTTTTGATTTTGTGTAAAAAATCAAATTTCTTTTTATATATATAATTTTATGAGAGATGTTACATTTTTCATTAATCCAAAATTGAAACCTAAAGTTCAACAAGCCTTTTGTCACTTTTCAAAGTTTAAAAAAAATTTCACAATAACTAAAGTTTGTTGATTTATTGAATTTAACTTATATACTAATTAATTAATTGGCAAAAACACCTTTTCTTACATCAATTTTTTTATTTTGTTTCCAAATTTCATTTACTATCAATTTTGTCCTCCAAAATTTTGTTTTTTTTTTTGTCAATTTTATCATTTTTCCTAACTCTATTAAATGAATTAATGAGAAAACTTCACGTGATTTTTAATCTGAGTCAAGATTTAATTTTTTTAATTACAATTTTACATTTCATATAAGAAGCTTACAACCATATGAAATTTGCTAGCTGTTAATTCATTAATCATTGGATGAAGTTGTTGCAACAAAAATATGAAATATTGAAAATAAAATTGACAGTAATTAAATTTTGGGGACAAAATTAAAAATTAGTGTAAAATTTAGAGATAAAAAAAAAAGTGCTTTTGCCTAATTAATTTGAATCAGTTCTAATCATCTTTTGGGTTTATAAATGCAGTTCCGCTGGTAATTAAGGTGATGGGTATGTGCATGGTAATGGCATTGATGAAGGAGTGATCTCATATTATTCACATAAAAATAATAATTTATAATTTATGAATTCATGAAAATGTGTGTGTAAAGTTTGTGAAGTTGGTGGCGATCTTCACCTTCAGCCCCATCCCATCATATTGCATTTTGCTGTGTTTGATTTGTCTCTAAATATGTGTACATTATGCAATGCGCCCTTCTTTCAAATGTGAATATTTTATTATATTGTTATTATTGCCACCAACTAAAGATGACAATACTCAAGGTATAATCATTTTACCTATTAATGGACTATGAAACAAATTTGTATTAATACCAAGTTGGCTAAAGTCTAGATTGGTCTAATATTTTTTGCTCGAGTCATAATTTGATCCTATTTTCTTTTTTGTTTGCACTTTTGGTCCCATATCTTTTGATAAAGTGCATGGTTAACCTTATATATTTTTTTATTGTAGATTTGATTTCATATCTTTGCAAAAAGTTTCATTGTTAGTCCAACAATATGGAACCTTTTGTAAAGATATGAGATCAATTTTACGATCTGACCAAAAGATATGAAATCAAAAGTGCAATAAAAAAATATACGAAACTAAATTGAGACATGAGCAAAAGATAAGAGACAAAAAAATATAACAAAAAAATATACATGACCAAAATGAAATTGAACAAAAGATGAGACCAAAATTGCACTTCGGCCTACCTAGTTTGATCGCAACTATTTCTATATTAACCGTGGGTTTCACAAAAAAAAAAAAAAGTATTTAATTGCAACTGGAGACTGATTTAATTAAATTGATAAGTTATCAATTGAAGTTATACTTACATCAATGAACAACAATGTTATTTGACAAGATTTTCATCATTTCATGATCTTAAAATTAAATTTACTATATGTAGAATAATATAGGTAATTTGATACTATAAATGTCCATCAGAATTTTCAACATTATAGATAGTAGATACTATAGTAATTTGATTTAATAGTTATTATTATGACAAAAATACTTTTGGTACAATAAAATTAATAGGGTTAGTCTCAAAATACACTATTAATTTTTTTTGTCAATTGTACTTTAACTCAAAGATATTATTGGACTCCGTGTCACCCCAACGTTCGCCAATTTTTTTACATAAAGTGATGGTGTTGTATCAACTTGATCAACTCAACGTTTCTCTACATTAGCTTAAAATATTCTTGTCATAATTTTTTTTTCTTATTGTTCTTTCTTATTCTCTATTTGGAACCAAAGCTTAAAGAATTACATTTTTCATCACTAGAAAAACCATATGTTATCTTGAAGATTACTACAAAAGTTCTCAATATCTGTTCATAAGTTTTGATCTCTTTCTAGTTTTTCCTCTTCTTCTTCTTATATCTAAACCACCCTCTTCTTCTCATACAAATGCACATGACATGAAGCAATGTAAAAAAAATTATACCAAATAATCTAAGTGACTATATATATTATGGGACAAATATCAAATAAATATATCACAATTCAAGGTTGAAGATATATTATTTTGAAAGAAATCTGAATGAAATGTCGGAGGTATATTATAGTGATGCAAGATATATATGAAGAACTTTTGTAGTAATTCCCAAAAAAGTACAGTAAAAAAAACATTTTTTATATTAGTATTAATTGTGTCTTAAATATTATATTGAGTAAACTAGCAAATCGGTCCTAGATTATAACGCGTTTACAGGTTGGTCCCTGGATTAATCAAATAGACGAATAAGTCCCTGAATTTATCGAACGTTACACGAATTGGTTCCTCTGTCAACCTGACGTTCCAAAAAACGTGACGTGGCACGTTAACTGCCACGTCAGCACGGGTTTAACTGGAAAAAAAAAAACTGTCAACTGGGTAAATTGCGCCACATCAGCATTATTACTAAAAAAAAAAATCATGTGTTGATAAATTAGTCCCTAGCTTCAATTTTTATCCCATTATTTTCAATTCCCCCTCTTTTTCATCATCTTTAGTCAATTTAGTCCCAAATCCTAAAAATAGAATTTTAAAGTGTCCCAAAACTCTTCCAAACATTCCAATTTAGTCCTTAAAAGTATTTAAAAATCCTATAAATTAAACCCTAAAACCTAAACCCCAAACTTAAATCCTAAAACCCTAAACCCTAAAAAAATCTAATTTGAGCAACTAGGTCCCTCACCCTTTCTTATCCCATTATTCTCAATTCCCCTTCTTTTCATCATCTTCATTCATCTTCTTCATCTTCATCTTCATCAATTCATTTCATTTTCACCCCTAAACCCTAAAAAAATTCTGGGACTAAATCGATTCCTCCCCATCATAGGCCACTTCCACCGTTTAGGCCCACTCCCTCACCAATCCTTCCACCTCATCTCAGCCCGTTATGGTCCTCTGGTTCGCCTATGTTTCGGCTCCAAATCATGTGTCGTCGTTTCATCCTCCGAAATCGCAAAGCAATGCCTCAAAACTAGGGGTGACAAATGGTTGGGTTGGGTTGGTTTTGGGTTGGGTTGGGTTGTAAATGGTTGGGTCATAAATGGGTATTGACCCATTTATGACCTATTTATATTTTCTAAATGGGTCATGGGTGGGTCATGACCCATAAAATTAAGGGTTGACCCAACCCAACCATGAACTCATCTTAAAGTATTTATATTATTTAGGCCAAAGTCCTAGTTTGGTCCCTCAGTTATACTCAGTGTTCCAAATTGGTCCCCCAGTTATGTAAAATTTGACAAAGTTGGTCCCTCTAACAGTTTACATCCATTTTTCTGTTAAAAAAAAAGACCAAATTAATTTTTAACTCCTAAAAGTTTAAATTATTTGCATCAAAAACCTTTTTCTCTATAATAGAACCAAAATATAAGAAATACGTGGAGGTTTTAATTTATTTTGAAAAAAAAAACACAATCTCTCTCTCACCGTAGGAAGCCACGATGATGAATTTTCCGGTTCGAGAAACACTAGAACTGAAATCGACATCCCCGCGAGGAGTCAATCTGGTGATTTTGCTGCCGCGGAGGTCGGTGGAGTAGAAGGCGGCGAAGCTCTTAAAATGACGATCGGGTTTCTCGTGACCGAAGACGAAGTAGATCCGTTCACTTCTGATAATCGGACGGTCATGAAAGAAGCTTCCCGGAACAGACGGTAAGGATTGGGGTTTTGGAGATTCAGGTCGGATAAGGTAAAACCGGGCCGACCCGGATCGTTCGGAGACGAAAATGAGAGTGCGGTGGTCTTCTACAAACCGTGCGTTGAAATTGATGGAGATTCTGTCAGTAAGGCGGTGGTCGCCGGTGATATCGCCTGCAAGATTGACGGAGAATACATCAAAATTGTATTGTGTTCTTCCACGGAGTCGTAAACAATGGTGCCTTTTGGAGGATTCATGGTGATGATGGTTGAATTTGAACAAGAGTGATGAAGTGAAGTGTTAGAAGAAACAGTGAATCATTGATTGGGAAAGAGAGTGGCGATCTTGGCGGCGAAGGGGAGAGAAGAGAGGGATTGGAGAGAGAAAGCGTGAGGGACGAGAGAGAGATTGTGGTTTTTTTTTTTTTGCGTAAAATAAACTAAAATCACCAAGGTATTTTTTCTTTTTTACATTTTGGTTTTATAGTAGAGAAAAAGGTCCTTGATGCAAAATATTTAAATTTTTAGGAGTTAAAAATCAATTTTGTCTTTTTTTTAACGGAAAAATGGATGGAAACTGTTAGAGGGACTAACTTTGTCAAATTTTGCATAACTGGGGGACCAATATGAAACAAAAAATAATTGGGGGACCAATTTAGAACACTAAGCATAACTGGGGGACCAAAATAGAACTTTGGCCTCTTATTTAATTTATAAACTAATTAATTAAAATAATTTTTAAATTATTCAAATTTAGGACTAAATAGTATTCTTTTTTCAGATTTTGGACTGATTTTCAATTTCCACCTTTTTCATATTTCTAAAAATTACATTTTGACCCCAATTATTTTTAAAAATTTTCATTTTAGTCCTCAAATATCATGATCTAGGGACTTTTTTTGTAAATTTGTAAAATATTTAGGGTCAATATGTAATTTTTGCAAAAATTTGCAAAATTCATCTTCTTTCCACTGAACTCACAGTTTGGTGGGACTAAAATGAACTTTTTTTTCCAAATTTAGGATTAATATGTAATTTTATCCTTTTTCCAATATTTTTTAAAATTACAATTTTGGTCCAAATTGTTTTTATAATTTTCATTTTAATCCTTAAATATTATGATTTAGGGACGTTTTTGTAAATTTTGAAATTTTTGGGTAAGCATTTTATAATTTTTGCAAAAATTTATGAAATTTCATATTCACCCATTATCTAAATAGGTTAGGTTGGGTTGGTTAATTTTGTGGGTGGGTTGGTGGGTAATGGGTTAAGATCGTCACCCCTATTTAAAACCAATGAAGCCTCCTTCCTTAGGGTATGTTTAGATGGGGTGTCAAGGGGGAATAGAGAGGACAGGAAGGGACAAAAGGTATAAAAATTATGTTTGGCAGTTTTTTTAGGAGGGGAGTGGAGTGGATAAGGAGGGACATTTGGCACTCAAAAATTCAATTTTTGTTGGCACCCCAAATTGGAGTGTCAAGGAAGGAGGGGACAGTTTTATAATTTTTTAATGACAATTATATCTTTATACTAACCAAAAATAACATGTGTCCACTCCGTTCCATTCCATTACTAATAACTTCCAAACAAGATTAACAAGTGTTCATTCCTTTCCTTAAAAACTCCCAAACATAGCCTTAATCTCCCTGAAAAGATCAATCTCACGTATGCGACATACAATCTGTCAGATTTAGCGACGGCACCATACGGACTCGAATACTTGGAGGGCCGATTCTTGAATATGACTCCCCTATTCGAGCTCAAGAATTGAATATCTTCTTACGCGACATTGTGAAGAAGGGTGAGTCGGGAGAGGCAGTGAATGTAGGAGACGAAGTGGCGATGTTGGCGTATAATAGCATAACGAGAATGGCTTTGAGAAGAAGGTGTTCAGAAACCTCCGACCAAACTGATTTGAGCAAATCCAGATCTGGATTCTAGAACAATCTTTCGGAAATCCAGATCTGGATTCTACACTTCAATGGAAAAGGAAAAACCGAAGAAACTTCAACAAATTCAGATTCGCTCACTCCATTGCTTGACGGAATGATTACAGTTATGAGTTCTAATGGATAGGGGAGTTGAAGAAGCAAAGAATGAATGATGATGAATTGATGAAATGAAATGAATGAATGAATGAATGATGATGAAATGAATTGCATTATGAAATTGCATCAGATTTAGGGTTTTGGGTGAAGATGAGATGAATGGTTGAAGATGATGAATTTAGGGTGAAGATGAGATGAATGGATGAAGATGATGAATAAATGATGGTGGAAGAATAGATGATGAAGATTAAAATAAAATTGGTGGTTTAGGGATAAAAAAATTAAGGTTTAGGGTTTTAGGATTTTAGGGTTTAGGATTTAGGATTTTAGAGTTTAGAGTTTTAAGATTTTAGGGTTTAGGTTTTTAGGGTTTTTAATATTTTTATGGACTAAATAGGAATGTTTGGAAGAGTTTTGGGACACTTCAAAATTTTATTTTGAGGATTTTGGACTAAAATGAATGAAGATGATGAAAAGAGGGAGAATTGAGAATAATGAGATAAGAATGGGTGAGGGACCTAATTTCTCACATTAGATTTTTTTAGGGTTTAGGTTTTAGGGTTTTAGGGTTTAGAGTTTAGGTTTTAGTGTTTTTAATACTTTTAAGGATTAAACTGGAATGTTTGGAAGAGTTTTGGGACACTTTAAAATTTTATTTTGAGGATTTGGGACTAAAATGAACGAAGATGATGAAAAAGATGAGGAATTGAAAATAATGGGATAAAAATTGAAGTCCGTTATCAATTTATCAACACACGAATTTTCTTTAATTTTTTTAGTAATAATGCTGATGTGGCACAATTTACCCAGCTGGCAGTTTTTTTTCAGCTAAACCCATGCTGACGTGGCAGTTAAAGTGCCACGTCACGTTTTTTGCAACGTCATGTTGACGGAGGGACCAATTCTTGTAACGTTCGATAAATTCGGGGACTTATTCGTCTATTTGATTATTCCAAGGACCAACTTGTAAACGCGTCACAATCCAAGGACCGATTTGCTAGTTCACTCATATTATATTAGTATCAATTATACTCTTAGGCTGATCAAATTAATACAACGTTGTTATTTTTGTCAAATAATTGATACTAGAAGTTGGGATAACATTGAGTCAATGTACACTTTAATTGATAATAATAATAATAAAAAAGGAGTATACTTTATGGACACCTACACAAATACAGAATACGATATGGATATGGACACACTGACACACCAAGTTTCTAAAATTATACGACACGACACGATATATATTTATATATAAAAATAATTAAAAATTTATAAATTTTGATAAAAAAAAAATAAAAATTACAATATCTATTCATAATATATGTCATATGTGTCATTATTTTCTATTATTTATCATGTTAAAATCATAAAAATTTGATTTTATATTCTAAAATTTATGAGTATACATTGTATAAATGTCATATAGGTGCCGGACCTTGACACATGTATGACACAAAGATACACCCTCCAAATAAAATGTCGATACTATATGGTAAGAGTATGGAAAGTATTTTTGCCTTATTATATTATTTAATTACTTCAAACTTAAGTTACTAAAATCAATAAGACAATCACTTATAATTTAACAATAAAAAAATTGCTTTATATATAATAAAATAATGAAAGATGCATTTTAATTTGTCGCAGCCTCGTGAATATAATTAATCCCTCGTGACTTTGTTTTAAGATAATTCTAATATCTACGGGCTTCAAAAGAACAAGTGATTTTATTATCATGTTATTCAAAAGTTTTAGGTCAAAACTTTGTATTGGTCCTTAATTATATGTTGAACTTTTTTAGTCCCTTATGTATTTTTTTGTGTCATTTTGGTCCTTAAAGTCTTCAATTAGTTCCACAGATAGTCCCTATCGTGATTCTAAGCTGGGCAATGCTTAGTTTATGTTGTTATTAAGCTAGACAAGTGACATATATAAACAATTTCTCTCTCATCATATGTATCTTAAGCGGAGTTGGCATAGAGAAATAAATATTAGTGTTTTAATCTCATTCTTCGATGAATACTATAAGTCATATGTGCTATTGCATTGAAATAAGGTGAATATTTATTTCTCTCTATCAACTCACTTATTAAAATGTGTATGAGAGAAAGATCGTCCAAATCAATAGTATAACTTAAAAATAACAACAAAAATCAGGCTGAACCATGATATGGACTAACAGTGGAACTAATTGGAAACTTTAAGAACTAAAACAGAACAAAAAATACTTTAGGGACCAAAATAAACAAAATTCACCCTGTACTTCAGAGGCGAATATGAAATTTTGACCAAAGTTTAATTATCTTTCAATTTCATCATTTTAAAGATATCAAAATATTATACAATTGCATTCCAAAATCTCCTACCTTTTAAAATGGTAAGCTAATTAAAAAAAGGTCAAATAGTTATTTTGATCCTCACATTATGGGGTAAATTTCATGTCAGTCCTAAATCTATTTTTGTTCCATTTTGGTCCTCAAACTTTGATGTTTGTTCCACTGTTAGTCCAAAATTTGATTTCGTCTAGCTAGTTTCTACCGTTATTTCTAATTTGGACATTGTTGATAAATCATCACTCTCTCATGTGTCAACAAATGAGTTGGCAAAGAGATGAAGAAAAAAATTTACTCAATGGAAAAAAAAATAATTAACCACAAATTTATCTTTAATTTGTGACTAAGGATGAAAGTCTTTCTCTCACTTTGTCAACTCACTTATTATAGCATATGAGAGAGAAATAATTCATCTCAGCTGTTCAGGTTAGAAATAATGATAAAATCATATGAAATCATATTTTACAAACCAAAATGAAACAAATGTAAAAGTTTAAAGACCAAAACGGAATAAAAAATAGGATAAATTACACTTTGGTACCCTGTGGTTTGACACTATTTCACTTTGGTACCCTGTGGTTTGAAACCTGACACTTTGGTACCCTTTGGTATTCTCCATTGACACTTTGGTACCCTTTGGAGCCATTTTGTAATTTTAACACTAACAAATTTTGCAAAAATTACATATTGACTCCAAAAAATTTTCAAAAAATTACAAATAGGTCCTTGGATACATATTATCTAGGGACTAACATGAAAATTAAAAACATTTTGGGGTCAATATGTAATTTTTGAAAAAAGTGTTATGATTAAAATTACAAAATAGCTCCAAAGGGTATCAAAGTGTTAATGGAGAATACCACAGGGTACCTAAGTGTAAGGTTTCAAACCACAGGGTACCAAAGTGAAATAGGGTCAAACCACAAGGTATCGAAGTGTAATTACCCTAAAAAAAATTCAAAACTAAAATGAAACTAATCTCATAGCTTAATTTTAGGACTAAAATAAGATTTTGACAAAAATAAAATTGTGGAAGTCAATTGACATTAAAAGGCGAAAATTTGTTCACATTTTCAACAATGTATTACATGTCTTATTGTTAATTTGTTCAGTTTCTTAAAAGCTTGTGGCATATTTTATAATTTAATACCATTAATTCTCCAAAAACAGTTGAAACAAAAATCAAATAGTTTCTCAACATGTGTAGCACACTCATCTAATTTCCATATTACATTTCAAATATGTCAACTCTATTTTTATCTCAAACACAATCTTTTATTCAATCACTCTCAGTTGACTTTAATTTTTTTTTTTTTTTTGGTAGAAAAGTTGACTTTAAAATTTGAATGCTGAAGAAGTTTACAAGATAAAGAACAATAATACTTAGAAACAACTTATTATATGAGATCTACGTTCTTCAAACTTAACACAAACTTCACAACATAAAACTTAAAAGGATATGACTCTTCTTGTTCCAACAAAGTTTCATGTTATAAATGTTGAAACCATGGTAAGCTATATGTATGCATCATGCCACGGCCAATTTTAGCATTAGTGAGATAATATTCCTGTCTTGTAATAAGAAAACAGAAGGCAGAAAGCTATTCTGACCAACACATACAAAGATGGCCATCATCATGAAAACAATAAAAGTGGCTTTTAAGCTGGCCCTCAAAAGGAAGAGCTAATGTGATTTATACACACATTTCTGAGATAATTATCCAATAAGTTACCTCGAACTATACTAAAAATCACATTTTGTTCGGTATTACAACACTCGAGAAACAACATGATTTCAGAAACAAATGCTCCTCCATGCAGTTTCCCTCTCTGTATCAGCTACAAGTCAACTCAACTCACCAGCAAAACTTCTTTTTCTGATGAACAAGAGGCAATCAAAGAAACTCCGAAGGTCAGAAATCTTAAAAACTCCATCTAAAGGTGTTTAGAAAGAAACATGCACCAACATACCCGTAACCTCGCCACTTCTTGACTATCGATGTATGCAAGCAGTTCCTCTTGCTTCATCAACGCTTCATAGAGAGCCTATGCAAAAATAAAACATGCAAAAGGAACAAAACCAAGTAAACGCAACATTATAGTCCTTCTCAATGTCAAATACATTATGTATTCTTCACAGTAGTAAAGCAACTAAAATAATTCAACCATATGAAAATATCTCTAAGGATGAAAAGTTCTGCTACACAATTAAGCAATATTTGGATATCTGCCAGATCAGAAAAGCATAATTATATAATAACGAACATAAGTTTAAATATTTAATAATTTTTAAATCTTTCCATTTAACTTACTAGCTCTAGGATACAGCGCCTCAAAACCATGCATTTCTGTCAAAGCCATCCCATAACAAAATGCAAACATACAATCATTTTGAAAGTGAATGCATACTGAGAGCAGCCAGGAAATAAAAGAAAGCATCATTTCAATTTTAAATTTAAGGGCCTAGTTATACAAAAACAAAATAGGAAAAAAAAATCTACTTCTTTAGACATGCACTAACTCTACAGTAAATTACAACATCATGCAAGATGAATGAAAACAAAATTATACCATCCTACCTTTTTAGTGGCAATCAACTCGGCTTCTAAAGCATCTACACGGCAGACAGCAGCATTCAACAATTCTTCCTTCTCATAAGGCATCTCGGATGGCTTAGATTGGAGTTTGACAACCTTTTCTTCAAGCTCACCCAACTTCTGTAGCATACAGGAAAGTTGATCTTCATCTGTATTCACCGAACTTGGTGAAGGAAGATCAGAGTCCTCGCTTGTCATATCAAGAGTTGATTCTGAACAACTCTGATCCTCACTAGATGATATTTCAGGAAGCTTCTTGGTCAGACGGCATGAAACTGATTGGAAGAGAGTGAGAGGGAACAAGAAGAAGAGAGTCAATGCTACCCAAATTCGAGTTGGCATCCCTTCTGGAGATTTTGGGATGTCAATAAGGGGTGATGTTCCTGAATTGGAATATTCAATTTACACATTCAGAGAAAATTACATTGAATAATTGAAATTATAAAACCATGCTAACGACACTTCAACACTCAAATCAGGTAATAGGAGTTCGAATAAGTTCTTGAATGCAAAACTAACAACTGAACCCATATCTTCAATTAAGCCAAGTTCTATATCAGATTTTCTCCAACCTGACATTGATGGGTCCCATCTCCCATATCAAAGTGTATTTTGACTTTAATCATTCATATTCTGACACCAAATCATTCAACAATGAAGCTAGTGGCTTCATGTACTTGTAGCCATCAAGGCATTTTATAGGAAAAAAAACACAATGCATAAGTCGTCAAGGCTCTGACAGTGGTAGGGGATTATAACATGACATGTATAATAAGCTTTGGATCACAAAGCACTCAACTTTATAGAAAACGATCACTTTAAAGAGCAATAGTTCCTTAAAATTGTCTATTTGTGGTGATTAAGTACAATGAGAATATCTCTATTTTTAAAACTATAAATAATAAGCTAAAGTATTTTCATAACTATAAACAATAAGCTAAAGTTGCTAACCTTTAGAAGTATCGGACCTCTGAACAGATGCTTGCTTCTTCAAGGTGGCATCAACAGTTTTGTCCACTATTGGAACGTATTCATCATACCCTGATAAGCTACCAACATAGCAGGTCTTTCCAACCACCTTAGCCTGAAAAAAATCTTAAAGTGAACAACTTTTTATATGTGATAGGCTTATTTAGACTTAGACAGCTAAGTTAACTTTATTTCAATATTTATATGAAAAAGATATGCATGAAAGCACCCATATTGTGATTTTGTAGTAACAGCTATTATAGTTTCACAATCACCAAAGTATTGCTTGATATTGTCTCCATTCATTTCAGACTACACAATATAATTAAATATATACATTAAATACAATACAGAAAAAAATAAGAATTGTCAAATAAGATTTTCATCTATTCCATTACAAAAGCCTACGAAAAAAATCAATTGCAACTTTGTCATAAAAAAATAATAAGACACGAAAAGTAAATAGAATAGAAGGGCATCCTTACTTCCTCGCGAACAGGGGTCAACCTCAGATGTGAGAAACTCTTCACTTTTGGAGATTCTGCCTCGGACCCTGATTCAGCAGTGGATGTATCACTGCCTTTTATCTGCTCAGCAGAAGTACCAGTTGATAATGTTATGTGATAAAAGATCTGGCTAAGGGAAGGCATGACATGAAAGCTTCAAGTTTAGCTATGCTCAATTAAATCAATGACAGGCACAGAAATGTTTACCACTGGGTATCGAGGCTTGGCATATGCAATAACCTTCCCTTCACTGTTTAGAACTTTTACTACCTGTCTTGCCCCTCCTGCTTCACCCCTAAGAACCATCTGCAACAAGTCCACAAGCATTCAACGATTAGCCTATTTATAAACAAGTCCAACTTATATCATATAACACCAATTGAACCTGTTAATTGTCAAGTATCAGCAATATAACCTTCAATATCTCAGGATTTTTCCAAGGCCCTTTATCAGATCTGAGGCAACCTCCCTGATCTGCACAGGTGCAGGTGCCCCCCAGAAATTCTGGCAGCTCACTTCAGAAAGTGCACAAAATTATTAGGCATTTTAGAGGATGGCGTAGGGCTGCTTGAAAGTATAGAGTATTGATGTACGAAAGTCCAAAAAATAAAAAAGATGAGAATTCGAGCAAACAGAGAAATATGAATACCTGGCATCAATTATTTCAAGCAACTTGCTCTGGTACTTGTTTCCAAGGACCTAAGTAATTCCCACAGAAGAATTAAATTAACAGCACCAAATGTCGGTAGCCTCAAACGATCACTAAACAAATCTTTAAACAGCTAGATGGGAGCAGTTTTACATACATGAATCTTCGAAGTAGTTTTGGGATCAATAAAAGTCTTCACAGTGTTCCACAGTAGCCTAAATCCGGGGCCAGCATTTATGATAAACATTTGGCAGAGAGTCTGTACCATTAATAAAAGACAAATTACTCATCAGTCAGGCAATAACATATGTTCATCTTCTACTCTTTCAGGAACTGGTGATATCAAACTTCAAAAGGAACACATCCATAAAATACAAAAGAAACTGGGATTGCTCACTTCAGGATAATTATCTCCATCAATCTTCTGCAATCGCATAACAAGATCCCGAGCAGACTTTGTAAAGTTCTTCAAGCCCTGATAATTGATATCATTTATCATATGAAATAAATTACGGCCAGTTCGTACAATTTCAAATGGAATTATAAAAGAATAATTACAGAAAACATACAACGCCTTGAACGTCTAAGATCGTGGTGCTTGAATCTATGTGCCTCTTGGCAGCAATGCTACAAGCAGGGAACTTTATTGCAAAACCTTTTTCAAACTCTTGCACATGATACTTTACATATCTATCCATTGTTGTAACTTGCATTAGTCTATTTGGATCAACCTTTCCAAGTCTTTCAATGTAAACTGGTCTTCCCTCCTTATCAACACCATGATGGCCATGAGGGTAATACTTCACAACATCATTCAACTCCTTGAACTCAAAATCCTGACGAGAACAAGCAGTAATAAGCATGGAGAGTGCAGGGGAAAAAACAATCAAACACTGCAAAAAGTTCTGTCCCTGAATTTCTTTCTGTTGATGCCCAAGTAAACATTTTCCACATTATATCAGCATTTACCTCCATAATAGTGTCAGCACCAAAATCCTTCCTCCATTTTAACATATCAGCCCACATATGCTTTGCCTTTTCAATATCAAATTTCCTCGCTTTTAGGAATCTGTGAAGTGTAAAAATTAAGGGAAAAAAATTACATGACTAGATCTTTTTTTTATATATAAAATCAAGACTAAGATATTAAAAGCAATCTAACACCACCATAACAAACAAATTCGGATTTAAGAAATACATATATTTAAGGCTTTTCATTCTATGTTCTCCTAATGTGTACCCTAAGAAAGAACAAGTAAATTTTTTGCTCTAAAAATAATTTTGCACCTCAACATTGTATGGTAATCATCATGCTTTTCTGGAAGCAGTTCATCCATAATCAATGATTGACGAAATCCATCAACAGCCTGCAGTTCCTCAATATCCCGAATATCCTCAATGGAAACTGAACTAACCCGTCCGTCATTTTTTCTCCTGCCACTCTTTTTCTTAAGAGAATGCTTGAATTTGGTAGATGCATTAATTGCTTTCTTCTTGAGAGAGCCAATTCTTGTCCGTCTTTCATCCTCAGAATTCTCAAAATCAGATCTCCTTTCCCGTTTCTCATCACTTCCGGAGAATCCGTCAAAGCCTGGAAGCATCAAACACAACGTTGAACAAAGATTAAGGCACTGAACTCCACCTCAATATGATCCAAATTTCCAACACAAGTCATTTTCCGAAAATTGGCAAGACTGGAGAGCGGGTAAAGAATCATTCTTTTTTAAAAAGAGAGAATTTTCAACTTCAACCACACAAAACCCAAAATTTCACAAAACTCTGATAGTCTAGGGCATTCCAACCCAAGATTTCCAAGGACAGATAACCCTAAAATAAAAAGGCAATCAACTAATTCTTTCAAGATTTTGAAACCAAAAAAAAATATCAGATATCAATGGCATTTGTCCTGCACTGACATTTAATTACTTATCAGTTTAGCCTAGCTCAATTCTTCAACCTAAAGTCAAACCCCGAAGATTCTTTTCAATTACATTACCATTTCCCGAAAGAGAGAGTGAGAAAAGAGCAAACCCTAGAATAAAGCGCGCCAAGAAAGCAAAAAACCCACCTGGAACAACACCAGAAATAATAATAACTCAAACTCAATACAAGTGGTGAAAAAATCAACTCACAAGGTCTGGCGAAACGATCCAGCGGGCCGGACATTGCAGCGACGTGACGTTATTCACATGAATCGAGACCTTCAATTCAAATCAATGCCGCAGCAAAACCCAATCCCTATTACTATCACAATAAATCAACCCACATTTCCAGTCAGAAACCCCAGAAAAATTCACAAACCCTACACGAAATCGATGAAAAATGCCCTACCAACCAGCTGAGAAGAACGAAATCGCGAGAATAATACCTGCCGGAGGCGAGAAATCGTCACGAATCACGAAGAAAGAAGAAGAGGCTCTCAGATCCTAGAGGCTGAAGCTATGTGCGTAGATTGGAACGGAAAAAAAAAATTTAAACAAAAATAAGTTAAAAATTAAATAATAATCGCCGGTGAATTGATCGTCGGCGAAAGCGAAGGAGAGAGAGAAAAGGGGAGAGAGAAAGAGAGAAAAAGAGAGAGACGCTTATATATGAGAGATTTGGAGAGTTAGGAGGGTGTGGGTCCAAGTACGGATTCGTATGACACGTGGCTGCCGGAGAAATGAACAAGGACGTCGGAATGAAGGAGACCGCCGGCGATTGGATTTCACGCGCTCAACTGTGCTTTTGACTTTTGCAATAGGGCCCCACTAACATGCTGTTACTAATATACATATACACATCTTATATTATATGGCTCCACTTATTTCTGATGGTCCATGTTTAAAACTATAGTCTATGAAATTAAAAATAAGAGAAAATTTACTATTTGGTCTCTCTTTCTTTACTAAGTTAACAATTTAGTCCCTTATTTATTCTACATACATATTTGCGTGCCCGTTAGGACACGCAAAGCCCCTAGTGTACTATATACATCTATACTATATTATACGTGTCAGGAGTATTTTGTTTGGTCAAAATTAATTTTATTTTAAAATATAAAAAAAGAAAAAAAAAATAGTGGAGGGATAATGGTAGAGGGAAAGTAGCATATAAGATTTAAAAAAGTAAAAACTTATTATTTAGTCTTTTAATTTTCACACTTTTAACGATTTAGTCCTTAAATAATAGAAATATATTATTTAATCTATGAATAACTACAAATATTAAATTAAACGTTACATAACAGACACGGAAAGTCCCTAATATTATAAATTAGTGTGCTTTGTATTCCCTAATGGACATGTAAATATTAATTTAAATTTTATAATTTAATATTTTTGAGAATCAAAACACCTTTTAACTGTTTCTTGTTTTCTGGTTTTAAAAGCCACATTTTGGTTTTTCTTTTTTGTCTTTGAAAACAAATTGAAAAATATCTCTTATCAAACAGCCTTTTTTTGTTTTTTTGTCTTTTAAAACAAAAACTGTTTTTTAAAATAAAATCAAACAGGGCCTTAAACTTGTTATGACTCTGTTTTAGGAAAACATGCGATGCGATGACATGACTGTAATATTGTGAAACTCTTCCATCAAATATGTAATTATACATATAACAATAGGAACCTAATTAGTTATATTCATAGTATCCATGACATATTTTCGTGTCCGTTAGAGTACGGAAAGCCTTTAGTATAATAAATTAGTGTGCTTTGCATTCCCTAATGGGTATGTAAATATTAATTTAAATTTTATAATTTAATATTTTAAAATAAAAAATTATTTTATTATATTTTACAATAAAAGTTAACCTTTTATAATTTTATTTTATTGTAATTGTAATTTTTTTAATTTAAGAATGTGAGAAGTTACCTAATCATATCTATTACTTTCTCTCTCATTAATGTAATTAGTCCATCACTATCCACTTGTTTATTTCTTGTTTTTTATAATTTTTAATTAAATTATTTTTGACCGACCAGAAAGGTCCTTAGACATATATAATACATATTTATAAGTTTTAAAAAATATGATAAATAATATAAAATAATGACATATAATGAATGCATATTTGTATTTTTTAAAATTTTTATTAAATTTATAAATTTTTAATTATTTATATATACAAATATATGAGTATATGACGTATCATGTAATTTTTAAAATTTAGAATGTTAATATGTGTCTATCCGTCTTAGTATTATACTTCGTAACTTTTGGACTAAGCTCCTGGATTGAAGAAATTAAATGAGCAATAAAAAGAAAATTTCAATTCAAAGTGTAATTTGTTTTTTTTTCTTTTTTTAACGTTCTTTCTAACCTGCATCTTAGACTAACTTTGTAAAAATATATGGTTAAAATAGAAATTTTATCACATATCTTTTAACCTATGCTTTTGACTTTGGCAATAAGCCCCACTAATGTGCTATTCCTTAAGTATAGAGACTTTATTTCGAGGGCGTGTGTCATTGTATTGGACATGTGTCTGTCACTGGTACAACACTTATATGATACATATTTATAAGTTTTAAAATATACAAATGATTTTTTGTTCCTTTAATATGATGAACAATAAAAAACAATGACATATATGATATATATTATTAATACCTATTGTATTTTTTAAAATTTTAATCAAAATTTATAGATTTTAAATTATTTATATATATATAAATATATATTGTATCATATAATTTTAAAAATTTAATATATTAACGTATCTGTATCCACATCAATTTTCATACTTCATAGCTTCTGGATTAATCTCATGAATTGAAGAAATTAAATGAGCAATAAATAAAATTTATTTACTTAACTTTCAATTCAAAGTGTATTTCGTTTTTTTCCTTTTTCTATGTTCTTTCTAATCACAATGTATCCTTAATTTTTATTGTTATGTCATGTTATAAAAATATATTAATATTGTTATTTGTTACCTTTTTTGTTTTCATTTTCATGGTAAATAGAAAAAATGGAAAAAAAATGTGTTAGTACAAATATGTTTAATTTTTTTTTTCTGAAAACAATTTTTAAAACAGATTGAAAATAAAAAACGTCAAATGAACTTTTTTAGTTTTACTAAAAACTAATTTATAATATTTTACATTTTATGAAGAAATTCTCTTTAAATATATTGATTTCATCATCATTTAATAATAGTAATCAAACTTTTTATCTTGATTTGAACTTTGATTAGACTTAGGCTTCATTCGTTTGCGCTTTGATTATAATCAACTTTGATTATAATCGTAGTGTGATTATAATCAAAGTTAATTATTTGTGGATGAATGTTTATTATTTGGTGTGAAATTATTGAAATGAGTATGTAATGATTGTGATTGGTAGATAAAAAGTTGGGGAAATTGATAAATTGTATAAAGGTAGAAATAGAAGAAAAAGTTGAACAAAGTAAGATGTGATTTTAAAAAAATCAAAGTGTGTTTTGATGTGATTGTTGCTTATGAAAAAAATCAGATTGTGTCATTGTTTGCCTTGGAAAGTGCAAAAATATGATTATTTGAGAAGCATATTTTGAGGTGATTATTCTGTTTGGTCGACCAAACTCATTTTTGCCCACGAAATGGTCGACCAAATGGACTAAATTATATCAATTCCCCAACCCAAACCCTAACATTTGGTTGACCAAGCTTTAAAATGGTCGACCGTTTGGCATAAGATGAGAGAGAAGGAAAAAAAGCGCTCAGACCCGAAAAAAAAAATGCAATGTGGCAAATGATCGATATTCGGTCGACCATTTTTTGACCGGTCGACCGAACGTCGAGCCTGATAAATATCTCAGATCGATATTCGATTGACCATTTTTTGCACCGGTTAACCGAACGTCGGGCCTGATAGTAACCTCAAGTCGATATTTGGTCGACCGTTGACAAAATCAGTCGACCATTTCGGGAATGGATCCTCTGCTGTATGTGGTGCTGTCCATGCTGTCTGTGCTAATTTCAGCTTTCAAAAATTTATGTGTTTTGGGTTGAAACAATATGAGTCATTAGATGAAAAATTAACCATGTAGAATTGATGAACAGCATGACAACACCACAATTTTACAGCAGAGGATCCATTCCCGACCATTTCAGGTAAACATCATTTTAGCCTTGTGACGTGTGATTGAATGTACTAGAGTATAGGTAATTATAAGTATCTATATATAGGGGTATAAGTATAATTGAGTGCGTTTGATTATAAAAAAATCATGGTTATAATTTAATCAGAAAAAAGGCGCAAATAAACATACTTATTACGATTATAATCAGAGCGCAAATGAACGAAGCCTTAAAATTATATGAAAATTATAGTAGTTAACATAATTTAAATATAAATAAAATTTTAATTTTATAAAATGAATATGTTTCTTGAATATCTTTTCTTAAAGGGCGCTAAACTCTATTGATTCTAGATTTCAGGTTTGAAGCCTGACATCAACAACATTTCATTGAGGTGATGAATAGTGTTTGAGTATTCTATTTAAATATTTAAAAATATAAAACAAATTGATTGAGCTATGCCACGTTAGAAGATGATTTGGAGTTTTTTGTGTTATGATTTGGCAAAAAAAGAAAAAGAAAATATGAATCAACAACTCTATTAAATTTTTAATAGGCCAAAGTGCAATATTGGTCCTATAAGTTTGCATGAGTTCCCAGATCAGTCCTATAAGTTTTTTCGTCTCAGATTTGGTCCCTTAAGTTTGAAAAATTCTCACCGTTAGTCCTATCGATATTTCTGTTAAATTTTTTCCGTTAATGCTGATGTGGCATGATGACTGGGATATTGAAGTGGCAAAGTGGAGTGAAATGGGACCATACTGCAACAAATATTAATATTGTGGATGTATTTAGTGAATTTGACGGAGGACTATGTTAAAATGCTCTCTCAATCTTCGTCGATATCACTCCTCTTCTTCCTCTCAATCTGTTTCTCATTTGGCTCCTTTGAGCATAATCGCAGATGGAGTCGATATAGCTGCTAAGAGTATAGTGATGGTGGAGGATGTGTTTGTGTTTATGAAGAATCGTACTGCTTTGGAAGCATTTGGGGGATTTTCTGTATTTTTTTATGGTTTAGGTGTAGCTGTTTATGCCTTTGAAGGAATTGAAATGGTTTTGCCTTTGGAATCAGAAGCTAAAGACAAAGATAAATTTGGTAGAGTCTTGGGTTTAGGTATGACTGTGATAGCTCTTCTGTTTGGAGCATTTGGAGCTTTAGGTTACTTTGCTTTTGGCAATGAAACCAAAGACATCATCACTACAAATTTAGGAGTTGGACTAGTGAGCACTCTGGTTCAATTGGGTCTCTGTATTAACCTGTTCTTCACTTTCCCATTGATGATGAACCCTGTTTATGAAATTGTAGAGAGAAGATTCTGGGATTCTAGGTACTGTTTGTGGCTGAGATGGGTGATAGTTTTGGGAGTGAGTTTGGTGGCACTTTTAGTGCCTAATTTTGCAGATTTTCTGTCTCTGGTAGGAAGTAGTGTGTGTGTTGTTCTAGGCTTTGTGTTGCCTGCCATGTTTCACTGTCTA
>QANZ01002448.1:33819-76389 GCA_003254925.1 Chamaecrista fasciculata
ATATACTATACACCATATAAAATTTGCATGACACTATAAGTTTAAGGGAAAAATATAAAAGTTGTATATATTATATTGTAGTAACTTAAAGTTTATTGTGAATTTTTAATGAATAAATTATAAAATATAAAATATATGATGGATTATTTAATTAATTGATTACATAATTTTAAAAAAAATGATCCCGAATTAAAACGGACATGGAGTTGGGCTTTTTTTTTTAGTATTATTATACCTTAAAATCCGGCCAGTGATCAAATCTATATTATAATATTTTATTCATTTCTTACCCATGATCATCTTTAATAAGATAGCTTGAAAAGGCAATTTTTTTTATGTACTGAAAATGGAAATTAATATGATGAAAATTAACTTGTGACTGAAACAATTTTATTTAAGAAAGGCAAAGACACTTTGATGCCCCTAACTTTTGGGGTCAGTTTCAGTTATGCCCCTAACGTTTGTTTTGTGTCAGTTATGCCCCCAATGAGAAACGTTAGTGTCAATTATACCCTAAAGTTTGACTACGTTAATTATGTTGACAGAAAATGCTGACGTGTCAATTTTTTTGCCTATGTATCAATTTTTTTTTTTCTGAATTGAACACGTGCCACATGACTGGATAAATAAATATGGCCAAAGTCCTATTTTGGTCACTCAGTTATGCACAATGTTCCAAATTGGTCCCTCAGTTATTTTTCGTTCCATATTGGTCCCTTAGTTTTCCAAAACTAGGCACAGTTGGTGTCTCAAACATTTTCCATCTATTTTTCCGTTAAAAAAAAGAGAAAAATAAACTTTCATCCCTCCTTTTCTTTTTATAATAGGATCAAAATGTAAGAAAAAGAAATATATTAAGATTTTAACTGAATTTGCCTAAAAACACAACTTCTCTCTCTCTCACACACACACACACACGCACACACACGCACAACCCTCTTCTTTCTCAAACATGAATATTGTCGATCCACTCATGGATTTCTGCATACCGGTATCACCATCCCACACTTTCTCCTGCAAGAACGTGTCCACCACCACAATATTCAATTTCACATTTTCCGGCATCAAATCTCTCGGAAACTTGATGCAATCTAGATTCTCCGCCAAGCCAGTCAACTCCAACATCTTTTCGGGCCTCAACACTCTCGGAATGTCCTTCGTGCGTGTCGATTCTAGGGTTTGAGGTTTTAGAGTTGAAGGACTAAATTGAAATGTTTAGAAGAATTTTGGGACACTTTACAATTTTAGGATTTTAGGGTTTTAGGGTTTAGGGTTTAAGTTTTAGGGTTTGGAGTTTAGGGTTTTAGGATTTGGGGTTTAGGGTTTGGGGTTTAGGGTTTTTAATACTTTTAAGGACTAAACTAGAATGTTTGGAAGAGTTTTGGGACATTTTACAATTTTATTTTGAGGATTTGCGACTAAACTGGAATGTTTGGAAGAGTTTTGGGACATTTTACAATTTCATTTTGAGGATTTGGGACTAAAATAGAATGTTTGGAAGAGTTTTGGGACATTTTACAATTTTATTTTGAGGATTTGGGACTAAACTGGAATGTTTGGAAGAGATTTGGGACATTTTACAATTTTATTTTGAGGATTTGGGACTAAAATGAATGAAGATGATGAAAAAGAGGGGAAATTGAGAATAATGAGATAAAAATATAACTCAGGGACCTATTTGAATTTTGAATGAAATATTTTTTTTTTTTTTAATGCTGATGTGGCACGCACAGTTGGCTTTTTTTTTAGTTTTCCAACTGCTGACGTGGCACTTAACGTGCCACGTCAGCAGTTAACGGCTTCAGGGACCAATTTGACTAACGTTAGTAAAATTCGGGGACCTATTTGTCAATTTCCATAAATCAGGGACCAATCTGTCAGCGACCCAATAATCCGGGGACCAATTTGGGAGTTTACTCCTTTTTTTTCTTTCCTAAAATTATAATGTGCCACCGGTCAATTTTTGAGAATCAACACACCTTTTAACTGTTTCTTGTTTTCTGGTTTTAAAAGCCACATTTGGTTTTTTTTGTCTTTGAAAACAAATTGAAAAATATCTCTTATCAAACAGCCTTTTTTTGTTTTTTTTGTCTTTTAAAACAAAAACTGTTTTTTAAAATAAAATCAAACAGGGCCTTAAACTTGTTATGAACTCTGTTTTAGGAAAACATGCGATGACATGACTGTAATATTGACATTGTGAAACTCTTCCATCAAATATGTAATTATAAATATGTAATTATCCATGACACCGATATTGTGTTTTGACCAATTTATTCTTTGATGTAAACGGAATTTCTTTTAATACGTTTATTCCTTTCTTGTTCGTGAATTTATTTTATCAAATAGATTTTTTAAGTTTTTATTTGTGAAAACATGTTTCTAAAACAAAATTTAAGAACTATTTTAGAAAAACAATTTTTAAAAAATAAAATCAAGCAGGCCTATAGTTAACCATTTTTTTTCGCTTCACATAGAAACAAATGCGAAGTTAGAAAATTTATCAACCATACAAACCTTGATGCATTTTCTAGGGATGATCAAAATACTCATACTTAATGGGGACTCTGAAATTTACCCTATAGGTATGGGTCTGGACTCAGACCCATCCTTAATGGGTCCGAGTCCGGGTATGGTGGTACCCTACCCGTACCTTACCCATATATCCATTAGTAATAATAAATATATTTTTATATATAAAAATTATAATATTTTAACACTTTTTATTGAAAAAATATTAAAATTTTTATAAATATTGAAATATTTTAATAATGCATTCATTTATTTTTTTACTTCTAGTAGTTATAGATATAAAAAGTTGGATGAATATAAAGTTTTATATTAACAAAAATTAGTTTATTATAAGATTTTTCCGGGTCCGGGGTTCGGGTATGGGGATTAGACTACCCAGCGAGTATAGGTATGTGATTAATTTTGATACCCGCTCACATGTGAGTCCGGATCCGAGTATCATAATACCCTATCCATACCCTACCCATGATCATCCATAATCCCCCTGCCAATTAAACTTTAAACCTTAAAACCACTCGTTCGGTCACGTGACATTAACATTTGTTTTTTCAGTTTTCAAAAATTACATGTTTTAATTATTTTGTCGTTAAATCTTTAAGATTCAAAATAGTGACTCATGAATGCTAGTTTTTGTCAATAATTTCTCTAAGCTATAAATATTCGTCAATAAATACAGCTATCTTTATGTTTTAAATTGAGATAATTTACTATTTAATCTCTCATATTTTACTAAATTATTAATTTAGTTTTTCAATTGGTCTTTTATTTATCATAATCATCAATTATTTAACTCTTCAATTAGTACTTGATAAATTACTTAATAACATAAATATTAAATGTTGACATATCACTATTAAATATCACTATGATATCTTAACAATAAAATAGAAGACTGAAAAGATAATATATATATATATATATATATTTTGATATGAGAAAATTTACTTTTTGAGGTTCTTAAATTGATATTGAATCAATGATTTAGTGCTTAAATTATAGAAAAATACAAATCAGTTCTTAAATTTTACACTACTGTCAACCTTTTAGTCCCTAACTTGATTCGTATTTTCTTACATTTCATGGACCAAAAGGTTGACGGTAGTGTAAAATTCCGAGACTAATTCGTATTTTCCAACAATTCAGATATCAAAAGGTTGATGTTGGTGTAAAATTCAGGGATTAATTCATTTTCTTACAATGCAGTGACTTAATCATTAACTTAGTAACAATTCAGGGACCAAAAAGTATGTTATCTATAGAGAAAACTTACTTTTTGGCCCCTCAATTGTTACTGAATCAACGATTTAGTCCCTGAATATAATTGTGGGAAACTAGAACTCAGTCCCTCAATTTTACATTTCCGTCTACGTTTTGGTTCTTGAACTGTTAACCGTCGGTTAGTCTGATGATGTGGCCGTTAAATGATGATGTGTCACCGTTAAATGCTGAGTTGGCTTCCAAATCATCTATCCTAGTCATATTTCATAGGCCAAATTAAAGTCCTATTTTGATCCCTTAAATTTGTTAAAGTTTCATTTTGGTCCTTAAGTTTCCACTCATGATTTATCTTTAGAATCAAATCTTCTTCTCAATTAGTTAACACCTTTCTTCTCCTTCACATCACTCTTCCCTGCCTGATTTACAGGCAAGCCAACCCGATTTGAAAAGTAAATTGCAAATCCATTAAAAAAAGCATTGAATAAATGCAAACCCTTCCTGACGAACAAGAAAAATAACCATAAAACTTGATAGAAAAGGGAATATACATGGAGACATACGAGCGCGTAACGATGGGCATTTGCTTATACCATTCCTCAACTGCCTGAGCCATTATGTTCTTCCCCCAAGTTTTAGCTTTTTGAAGATTACGCCACAAAATATTAGAAGAGAGAGACGGAGGAATCAGAAGGAGAAGAAGAGAGGTGTTAACTAATTGAGAAGAAGATTTTATTCTAATGATGAATCATTCAACTTAAGAACCAAAATGAAACTTAAACAAATTTAAGGGATCAAAATAGGACTTTAATTTGGCCTATAAAATATAACTAGGATCAAGGTCATTAAAACCGGACCGGTCATTGAACCGGCCGAAGCAGCGGTTCAAGGTTCAATGGTTCAACCGGGATCGGACCGTTAATAATTAAATAAATAAAAAATAATATATTTAGTTTAATATAATAAAAATATATAATAAACTCTTTAAATTTAAGCTGGATTGAGTAAGAAAGTGATTAATTAGGAGGATAAAAAATCAAATTTTGAAGTAAAAACTATTAAATAACGTATTATTTTGAGTCTAAACATAATAAGAAACAAATTTCTTTAAAATAACATCATTTTAATCAAGAAAAAGTAAAAAAAAAAATTAGAAAAAAACTGAACCGGTTCAACCTCAAAACCGGCCGGTTCAAGGCGGTTTTCTCGGTTTTTGACCGGTTCAGGCGGTTCTTGACCGATTCCCAGCTTGCCCGGTTTTGTGCTCAACTCGGACCGGACCACTGACCGGTTCGCGGTTCAAAAAGTCCGGCCGGTCCGGTCCGGTTTTTATAACTCTGACTAGGATAGATGATTTGGAAGCCAACTCAGCATTTAACGGTGACACATCATCATTTAACGGCCACATCATCAACCTAACTGACGGTGAACAGCTCAGGAACCAAAACGTAGACAGAAGTGTAAAATTGAGAGATTGAATTGTAGTTTCTCACAATTCAGGAACTAAATCGTTGACTCATTAATAATTGAGGGACTAAAAAGTAAGTTTTCTCTTATATATATATATGTAATTAAATTTTTTTTTAGAAAATATGAAACAGCATGGGTCACTATAAAGTCAATGTTCACCGCCCTGTTGAGTTGTATGCAATCTTCACTACGTTATGTACTGTGCTTTTGGGGAACATCTGCACACCACGGAATCTCCTTGTCCACCGCCAAACCATTATAATAAGTAAATTGCTAATATAACTTTTTTATATAGAGGTGGCAATTTTGGCCAATAGTTAGGGTATAGGCTTGAATTCATCTATAAAATATATTTGATATTTGTATGGATATGAATATTTGTATTGATACAATATGAATACAGGATATGATACAAATATAAATTTATATGTTTTTTTTTTCATAAAAGTATGAATGTTTGGTTTATTAATCTAAAGAAAATAAAATTTTAATATAACAAAAATAAATAAGATAAGAATACAGTGATATTTTAAAAAAAATTAAAATTTTTTATTTTATAATATTTGAAAGTATTCAAGAATATTCATAGAATACGAGTACGGGTACATACTCAATATAGGTACGACATAATTTTTAAAGTACTTGTGCTTCATATTTATTTAATAGATATTGATTGTCGGATGAGATACAAACAATAAAATGTAAAAGTTGTTGAATACTCTATTAGATGGATATAGATATTGTTTCAAATATTTAATATTTATTTAAAGACTAAAATAGACAAATGGTTAAAGTACTCGATATTTAATATAATATAATATAATATAAATATTTTATTAATTTTTAATATATTTTTTAATTATTTTTCTATTAATTTATTTTGATTAACTAATGTTAAATATTGAATATATACGATTATTGAAATAGGATAATCTATTTTAATATATCCATGATTTTTCAAATATTTTGAGTACCAATCAAATAGCGGATATCATATATCCTCACCAAAAAAAATACCGGATATTATATACAAATACTAATTTTTCATAATTTGAACTTATAATTTCACAGTTTCATTTTTAAATTATGAAACTTGAAAGCAGGAACTTTGGAAAAGAACAAAAACAATGCAGATGAACATAAGTTGCAAACTGCCGCTATTCCTAATGACTATTTTTTTTTCTTAGGTGAAACGCTGCCAAAAACATTACAGCTAAAAGAACTTAGGTTTTAACAACAACTATGAATAGCCTCTATCTAATCAGTTTTTTTATTTAAAAAACAAAATGGTTTACTGGCAACCTTCCGCCCATAACAATTGCATGGCTTGGGTTCAATTTCTGGTGATACCTCATTTGGTAAATTATCATAAGTACCTCTGTAAGTGCTCATTAAACCCCGAGGTCTGCCCTGACTTTGGACTGGGGCGCCATCCCCTCACATCAATTATATGAACTACAAAAAGAAAAATGGTTTACTGGCAGTTTGCAACCGTTGCAAAATGCAACAATACATGACAAAAAACAAATGATTTAGAAGCGGTTTGTAACTGTCGTTGTGTCAGCTTTAGCAGCAATTATAACAGTAGTTGTGCAAAATCACTGCTAAATCCCTTGTAGCATGTGTTAGCAATTACACTACAAGAAAAATCAAAATTAGCTATGGATTTTTGCTACAGAAAATTTCTGTAGCTGATCCATAGCTGATTAGCTATGGATTGGCTACGAGAAATAATTCCATAGCTATTTGTAAGAAAGTGGATGGTGCGCATGGATAGGAAATAGTTGCTACAGATTAGCTATGGATTTGCTAAGAAATTTTCCATAGCTAAATGAATTCCATAGCTATCTTTAATAGCTACGGAAATTTTCCATAGCTAAGTGTCTTTTATATATTAATTTGAGTTTTGCTACAAATTAGCTACTAAGACATTCCGTAGCTATTTTCTTATTAATATTTATTTTCCCACTATCGCCATTGTGAGTGTTATCTATTTTCTTGATAAAATTATCTTTTTATCCTTAAATTTTATACTAACTATCATTTTCATCCCTAATTTTATTTTTCTTGAATATTTTATATTTTGATTAATTTTATCATTTGACTAATAAAAAAACAGAGGATAAAATTGATAAAAATGAAATTAGGGACAAAATTGATAGTTAATTAAAGTTTGAGGATCAAAAATATACTTTTAGCTTTTATTATTAAACCTCATCAATTACCTTAATTTCACATTTAAAATCGTTCCATTTCCTAATTTTTCATCTCGTTCCATTTCGAGTTTGTGTATTGTTTTCTCCGGTGCTATTCTTCGGTCCATCTCGTTCCATTTCAGTGCGATCGTTGTTCATCTGTCACCGTTAAACATGTAAATTATCTAATCTCTTTTCTTCATTTAACTTTGTTGCTTGAAAGTTGTGGGAGCTAGGGATTTCAAATCAGTGAGTTTAGGGTAAAAGGGAAGTTTCTTGTTCTGTATAATAGCCTGAGATCGATTAATACTCTGTACATTCCGTTAATCCTATTTTAGTAGATAATGAATACTCTGTTTTGATAGATAATGAATTAACATTTTTGGAGCTTCTGTTCTCTGGATTCTGTTTCAGTCTTAGTAGCGTTTTATGTAACTCTAGGTAAGATTGGCTTCAAATCGATCATCAAAGTGTGTTCCGTCACTATATATAAAAGAAGTTTGGTGCTGATATCTACTTTACATATTATGCTATATAAATACATACTATGCCAATGTATTCACAATTCACTTAATACAGTCAATACACGTTTCTCTATTTTTTGCTTTCTATCTTCTTTTGTTTTTGAATTTGTTCAATTGCTCACACGTATACATTAATTATACGTTTTCTTTTGAATGATTCAACACCAGTGACATTATTGAACGGTATCTAAAGTATGGCAAAGATGTAATGTGTCTGGCATGTGCAATTAGGTAATTTGGAGGGCTCTAAGACTAGTGGAAGATTGGTTGGTTTCAACAGTATCAAGGACGTGGCTTGTGGTTGCTGCTTGGATTGTGATTACCGTTGAAACCCGTTTTGACAGCTCTACATATATGACTGCATATGTAGTTAATCTCTACATATATATGATCTAGAGTCGCCTATAAGGAGAATAAGGAGAACCACATGGATGAGCTCTAGAGTCGCCTATATATATAGAACCTTAATTAGCTTGTGGATGCAGCATTCACTGTTTCATTAGTTTATTAATTGTATATATATATGATCTCGAGAGATCACAATCAAATATATATATATATATGTATGTTGATTTTTTCTAGCTAGCTCTTTTAGTGTTTCAGATCACTCTAAGCCTTCTGAACAACTTTTTTTTTTTTTGAGTTTTTTGGTTTTTCCCAAGTTGTTAATAAATTGTTTTTTTTTTATGTGAGCTAAAATTTGTAATGTGGGTGAATAAATTTATGAATGAACTTGAGAAGCTGGTAATTGATGGTTTTAATTTGCTTGCCTTTTTGACAGAGTAGTTTGTAATTAACTTCTTTCTGCAAATTGATAACTTCATAGACTTTTACACTAGCTGTATGCGTATGGAGAGGCTTTCTAGTTGTGTTTTTTTAAGCCTTTGAGCATTATTTTTAAATAGTTAGTACTGATATAACAGTTATCCGAGTAATATCATCTCTATGTTTAAGACCAACGTGTATGCTGTCTATCTGTCTGTCTGACAGTTTATTATTAATTTTAACTTCAACAGTTGCCTCCTCTCTTTTTTTTTTTTTCACTAAAACTGTTGGTTTTAACTTTTAAGTGAGCAGTTTACATGGGTAATTCTTAGGTCAATGTGATGTTCGTCTAAAGCATTAATCTGAGGTAGTATTAGCAGTTAATTATTAAATCTCTTGCAATAGACTTGTGTTGGATTAAGAAGACTGATAGATGAAGTCAGGTGGCAAGAAGATGCACGTGGGCCCTCTTAGAACCGACAGTAATTATGTGTATTGATCTTAGAGAAGCTGTAGAGCCTTCCAGGAAGACCTCTTTGAGAACTGCACATAGTTTCTGGCTTTGTTTATTTGGCATCTGATTCATCTTTGAAGAGTTCTGTTGAGATATTGCTTGCTCTTTTAATACTATAAGTCAAAACAAAACAGGCCATATTTTTAAGACAATAGGTTCATTTATTTATTTCCTATAACTATTTTGAATTGCAGATATGTGACAATTAATTATATTTGTCTATCAGATCAACTCAAATATATCTTGATCTTAGGTCTATGATGATGATTTAGGATTATCTTGATTGTATATTCTTATGTATTGATACTTGCTATGTTTGAAATACTTAGTGTGTGTTTGGATTAGAAGTAGGTAATGAAATGATGATTTTATGTAATGAAATGGTAATAAGAAAATTATGTAATGAAAATGTAATGAAAATGGTGTTTGGATTAGTTTGAGATGTAATGAAAAAAATAGGATGTGAAATTATGAAAAAAGGTATGTAATGATTGTGGTTGGTTGAAATAAATATATGGATTTTTTTAAATTGTATAGGGGTAGAATTGATAATTGATAATGGAAATAGATAGAAATAAAAAAAATAATATTTTGACTTTTTGGTTGTGGTGGTTATGAAATGAAATGGTAATGAAATTGTCTCGGAATTTGTGCTAGATGTGAATATTTGTAATGAAGGTTGGAGTAGTATTATGTAATGAAATGAAAGGACCAAAATGTAAATAACATGAAAATTTTTAAAAACCTACCATTTGGTCTATGATTTTATATAAATTGAACGAATCGGTCCTTACGAAAGTGAAATATATCTCTTGACCCGTAAAAAATTGCATTCATCAACGATTGGGTTTCTATATTGCAAACTTTCCTCCAAAAAATAAATTGAAGGACCAAAATGTTATCCACGAAAAAAATGTGGGACCAAAAATTATATATTAATCAAAACGGTTTGTCTTTTTGCGGGTAATAATATGACCGTTGATCTTCACGCATGAGCACATCGCACCATCCACTCTTCTTCCACTATCCGCCTCTCTCGTATACCCATATATATACTGGAGGAGAGACCAAAATGTATATTTTTGGCGTCTGAATTATATATTTTATATCATGGACTAAAATGTAAATAACATGAGTTGAATTATTTTATTTTAAATTAATATAAATTATAAATTATATATAGTATAATATAATATGATTATTTATATTATTATAATATAAATAATCATATACACATTGAATTCATTATATTATTATAATATATATACACATTATATATATGTTAAAATATTTTATTTTGGCCGAAATGTATATATAAATATATATTATAATTATAAAATATATATGTGGGTGAGAGAGGGGGGGTGAATAAGAAAAAGAGGAAGAAAAAAGAAAAAATGATGAGTGGAGAGAGAAAGTTGTAAGTGTAATAAATGAGGGTATTGAAAATTACTATTTTGCTAAATAGTTTTTTTATATTTGTATTAGAGTATAGGTAATTATAGGTATTTGAGTAGGGGTATGTTAGTTATTGGATATGAAATATGTAATGAAATGAGTTTGTAATGAAATGATATTTTTGTAATGACTTTATAATTACAAAACAAACACCCATATAGCACTGTAGATAAAGTTATGTAATGAAAATGGAGATAATCAAAAGATAATGAAAAAGTAATGTTCACCCAAAGAGGCCCTTATTAGTTTTGGATAATAGATTGTCATACTTTCCTTGTTTTGATGCTTGTTAGTTTTACTGTATGACTTCAAATATTTGAATTTATATTATTGACAAAAATTATTAAATTACAAGATATTTAGACTTGCAACTTGTTAAAAAAAAGGTTTTAAAAATATGAATTAACATTATATGACCAATTTGGAAATAGCATTAAAGTACCTACGAAAAATTAGATATGGAAAATGTTTATAATTTCTAAAATATTAGCTATAGAATAGCTACTAATTAGCTACTGATTAGATTCGAAGATCAGCTACAGATTAGCTACCGATTAGATACAAAAATTAGCTACGGATTAGCTACTGATCAGCTATAGAGATTAGCTACGGATTAGCTATCGATTAGCTACAGAAATTAAATAGGGATTAGCTACCGAATAGCTACGAAAATTAGCTACGGATCATCTACCGAATAGCTACATTTTATCAAATGAATAGCTACGGTTTAGCTACAAATTAGCTATGGAATAAAATATATTAGCTAGGAAATAGCTATGAAATCAGCTACGGATTTTCCATAGCGAATTAGCTATGGACTTGTTAATTTGACTATCAGATTAGTAGCTACAGATCAGCTACAAATTAGCTGCGGATTAGCTACAACTTTGCTATGGATTAGCTATGGAAAATTCCGTAGCTAATTAGTTGCTATTGAGGGGCTACAGACAATTCCATGGCTAATTCGTAGCAAAATGGTTTAGCTACTGATTAGCTACGGATTAGCTACGAAAATGTCCGTAGCTAAACCCGTTTTTTCTTGTAGTTAAAACCGTCACTAAACTCAGAAAACCATCACTCGAGGGTTTGAAACCTATTGTATAAGCTTTTCTAATAGCTGTAACATTACGATTTACGACAATCTCTTATGAAAAATTATATCCTAATAAATTTTATTATCTAAGCTAAAAGATAATAAATAAAAATCATATCCTAACAAAATATTCTGTAATAATTTATTATATATTTATATTGGGATTGGCCTGATGGTCTATGCTGACTACGAACTAACTCTAACTCAATAATGAAAAAATCAAAATAATAACAACTATATAAGAGACGAACTATCAAACATGAAACAACAAATATATATTTATCTCGCCAAAAATTAGGAAAAAAAAAAACAACAAATATTAATATGCTTTTTACACTACAATCACTTTATAGTACTGATTAATTTTTTTAAAAAAATATATATACGTACTTTCTTATTTGAACACCAAATGTATAATATTTTAAATTATATTTTAGTTGGTTTTTTACTATAAATGGTCAATAATTACTCAAATATAATACAGTTTTTTTTATATATTTTTTGGTGTCAAATTTTTTTCAAAAAATTGATAAATAATCCACATATTACTCAACATGTGAACTTCAGAGGCCTTTCGGCTTTCATCTCTAGTTTTAATTTTAATTTGAGGGAAAAGCATGGGACACAATACACCACTACATCCACAAACTGCTCAACATATTATAAGCACACAAATTTCAAAATATCCCATTGAATCTTCTAATATCATTTATATTTTTTAACCAAATTTAATTTGTTTTGCAAATTGCAATGCAATATGTGATAATATGCCGATCGTTAAATTTAGGGTAATGACACAACATATTGTTGATAGAGCAATTGAATTTTTTTTCCCTTCAAATTGACATAATTTTCAATAAAGTAAAATAAAAATAAGAATAAGAATAAATCAAGAATGACAATAGAGAGAGAAAGACATAGCAAAATCAATGTCGGCCATGACAATTGATGATGCTCTGAATCTGCTTCATTACCAAGCTATCTTTAGATTGAGAGACACTCAAGAATTTGAACAGAGTAACGGTATCAGAAGAATATCACTAGTTTGCATACCTGGGAGACTTCCATATTTATAGGGCTTCAGATGTCGCTATCATAGGTTTATTACGTAGTGTATTATTATTATTATTATTATTATTATTATTATTATTATTATTATTATTATAGATTTGTTATGTAGGGTGATCCCTTATAGATCGTGCAAGGCCATTACCTGTACCTTTGCTATCCCTTGCGCTGATGTGTGTAAAAGGCATTTCTTGACTGATCCAGCCAAGCGCTCCCAATGGGGTATCCTCGTCCCAGGGGCGTTTAGGTTCTATCAAGGTACTGGGCCTTCTTAGACCTATCCAGATGATTGGTCCAATCTTATCAACGATCGAGTTTTTTTCTATCTTTATCCTTAAATTTATTATACACACTTTCAATCGATCAATCTATTCATACTCAATCAATCAGTTCCGCTTCATATTAATTTTTTTATTGATCGATCTCCTTATCAACATTCAAGTTGTTATAATTGTCCTTGAGATTCTCAATATTAATTATAACTCTAGAAACTCATATATCTCTAAATCGCCCTATATATATTTCCACAAGGTAAAATTTAGTTAATTCTTCAATTTAAAGTGATTTGGTACAAAACTATATACATCTCTAACAGCTAACGGTGCAAAACCACAAGTATTTAGAACAGTGTTGTCAGAACCGGATCGGACCGAACGGTCCAACCGGTCCGACCACCAACAGAATGTGAAAGCGAGTGAGTTCGACCAAAAAAATCAAACTGTCGGTTGGACCGGATTGAACCGGTTTTAACCGACGAACCGGGGTCCAACCGCTTGATCGAATCGATGGTTCAACTAGTTTTTTTTTTTCTTATGCTCTCTAAATATTCTCTTATTTGGTCCTCTTCCTCTATTTTTTGTTGAACTTGAAATTTGAGGGTCGAAATGTTGAATTTAATTAATTATTATGAATTTATGACTTATTAGATCTTGTTTAGGATGCATTCAGTCCATTCATTTGCTTGAAAAAATGCATTTAATCTATAGTCTCTAGTAGTGGAGAGAAAAATTATATTATTTAGATGAAGAAATGTATTTAGTAATAAATTAAATGCATCTCTTAAACCACAAACAAAAAATATATAGAGTATTTATATTTAATATATTAAAAATAATTATATATTGGGTCATCCGGTCCGACCGACGGTTCAACCGATTGAACCAATTAGACCGTGAACCGAATGCTTGTCCGAGTCTCTATCCGATTCGGTTCTGACAACACTGATTTAGAATGAAACATTTCAAACCATATCACACTAGAGTGAGATCGAGCTAAATCATGTGTATGTTTAGTATAATTTACCCTAAATATTATCATTATCAAATTTATTAATCAGCTGCGCCTACATAGAAAAAAAAATTAATTTACAACTTAATTTCATCAAAATTATTTATTTTTAAATAAATTCTCCGTGAAATGTTTGTCACATGATGGGTTGTTTTTCTTTGGCAATAAGCAAAAGCTGCTGAGAAAATACTGTAACAGTAATATATGTTTTTCTTTTTAAGAAAGTATCAAAATTTGTCAGAATAGAATGGACCCTCTCACATGTTGGTTGGTACCTTTTATTTTGTGTTTACCTTTTGTCAAACTCAAGAAATTCATTCATTCACATAATAATAAATTAACATATAATAATAACAGTAATAAATATAAAATATTTTGCTATGAAATGCTCGAAGTGTTTAATGGTGTAACATTTTAAAAATGTTTTTAATTTGGTTAAGAAAGTTTTAATGTAAAGGCTAGAATGTGCAAACGCTGGAGTTGCTTTTGATAATTTTTTAATGATTAAGAATAAAAGAGAAAGAAATATATCAGAATATAATTAAAGAGAAATTAATGAATTTTTATATGAAAAAAATATTTAATTAATTAATGTTTTTTAATAAGTCAAATTTGAATAGTTATAGAAAAATCGAATTTCTCTTTATTTAAATTTTTATTTTTAAAAATTATAAATAAATTTTATACTTATATACAAGGTAACGAAATTGGACGCTCAAACTTCTTATAGCTCGACAGCTTAATAACAATCTTATTTTTTTTTCTTTTATCTTCTTTTATATAACTAAGGAGTGGGCCAAGTATAGGATGAGTCGTTTTGAGTGGGTTTCTGGGCCATCATTCTCCTTCCTTACCATCATCTTTGTTGATATTGCTGCGGATAAGAGTGGTATTGGCTAACTTCAGTTTTTCTCACGGTTTAGCTTTTGCTTTTGCGAACTTTTTTGGTTTTTCTAGTTTCCGTTTTGGTTCGTGTTTTTGTTCTCTTCGTTGGTTTTTGTAGTCTCCCCGTACTGTGACTCTGTTTGGTTTTTTGTCTTGTTTTGGGCGATTGGGCCCGTCTCGGCTGGCTTTTGTTTATTTTAAGTATCTTTTCAGGCCAAAAAAAAAAAGATAGATAAATTCTTTTCTGACAAAAAAAAAAAGATAATTTTTTAAGTATCTTAAGATATTTAGCCAGAAGAGAAAAAATATCTCATATTTAAAAATGTCAAATATTAAGTGTAAATTCATATAATAAATTTTAACTATTCATCCGGTATTGAATATATATTTTTTTATAAGCATCCGGTATTGAATATATTAATGTAATTATGGAATACATTCATGTAATTAAATATAATAAAAATATATGAAAAATCTAATTTTAAGATAAAATAGTGGATATTTGATATGAAGTATTCGATATTGAGTATCGGATATTAGATATAAGCATTTAATTAATAAAACAAATGACAAAAGGTTATTTTGGCCATAAATGTATACCATAATGTTCATTTTTTCCCTTTATGTTTCAAAATGTTTAAATCGGTCTTAAATACTGAAAAAATATTTCATTTTGGTCCTAAACTTTTGAATATGGTCATATGTTTCTCTCGTTTCAAGTTTAAATGTACCGAGTTCAACTACGTATTGCTCTGAAAGAGTACTTTATCTATCTAGTTGAGATTTCCAGCAAATGATGTCAAATTGGTCCCGAAAGTAGACCACTCATTTCACAGTTAAATAAGCGAAATTGATCATATCTCTTTCGTTTCAAGTTTGAATGCGACAAATTCAAAGCTACGAGTTACTCTTAACGTCTTTTGAACTTGAAATGAGATACGAGATAAATATAATTAAATTCAATAGTTTAAAATAAAATGAAATATTTTGACAATATTTATGATCAAAATGACCCTTTAATCTAAGAAAAATCATTTCAAAGCATGCCTTAAATGCTTGACTCAACTTGATCACTAGCCATAGAATATAATTTGTCTGTATATAGGAATTGAACTTATACTAGTTAGTAGGTCGGATGGATCTATATATATAATACAAATATAGACATGCTTTTAATCAGGAACTCAATATAAATTAATAATCTAAATAATTCATACATTCCACTATGCATATCTTATATAAAGCAGCGGTTGTAAATCGTTTATATAGTGCCTAGCTCAACCCAAATCTATATATAAAAGCATTTATGGTTGATAGAGATTTTTTTAAAAGCAGTTCCTGAAAATATACGAAATTGATAATTAGATTCTTGAAATTGAGTTTACAAATCAAGTTACCAACTCTCTTTATATCTTTAAATGACTAATTTATATGTTTATTATTATTATTTTGAAAAGAGATGATGTTTTATTACCATTAGCTACTACTTTATTTGAGAATTTGTAGAAAAATACTATCTTTGAAAATTAGTGCTCAAGTAAATCTAGTTATTGAAAATTTATTATTACCAGTTCAATTTTAGTAGTAGAATGTTTAATGAGCGCAAAGCGCGTGTTTGAGCATGCTCTTATGGTGATTTTAAGCCCCACATCGGTGGGAAGTGAGTGTGTGTGAGTATTTAAGTAGGTTATATGGGAATAAGGACTAACACTCGCGTTAGGTGTTTTGTCCATTTCTGTCTCTGGCAAAAAAAAAATAATAATCTCATTACGTTTGAAAACACACATTAAAAGAAAATTTGAGTCATAATGGTGATACTCTGCAAATAAAATGCTAACAACAATAAAATTTTTTTTTCTCTTATGAGAGTCGAGTTCTCTCTCATATCTTTCCCTGTGAGGGATTACCTCTCTCTTTCATGAGAGATTTCACCATATTTCATATTAGGGTTATCGGCGGTGCCTCCCAGCTTTGGCCTTCTGCGGCGGTGCTCTTTTTTGTGTGTCTTTTGCGGTCGTGGTTTTCAAGTTTATGTGATTTTTGACGGTTGTCCTTCCTAGATCTGTGTGTTTTCTGCTCGTGTCTGTATGTTTTCTGCGACGGGTTTTGTGGCGGCGACGTTATGGATTTGGGACCCCACAGTGTCGATCTGGTCTAAGGTTTTTTTTTTCAGTTCTTTAGATGGTTGTAGCTTTAGTTGGATCCGTAGATCCGTTAACTTGGCATTTGATTGTCTTGCCAATTTATTACCGTACATTAAAAATAAATATAATAGAATTTACTTTTTAGTCAATAAAAAAACATATTATGTAAACTTTTCACTCATAATCTTAAGCTTAAGTAAAATTCTTACCATTCAACGCCAAAGTTTTGAAAAAAAAAATTTAATAAATCAGACATGACAAAAACGTAACAAAACATATCTGATTTTAACCATAAGAGTGCTGGCTAATAATTTCTACATTTGGCTTTTCAGTTAAGTGGTAGGAATTTGAACTTTACCTTCAAACACTAAGAACATTTTGTGGTCATCCATTAACCTTTAAATGGAAGATTTATAGCAAAAAGATTAGTTATTGTTATTTTCAATGTATATCCTAATTAAAAAAAACATGTACAATTTTCTTTAATAACTATATATAGTAAGATACTTGTAAAACAAGTATAATAAAAAAAGTGAGAAAACTTATTATTTGGTCTATGAATTTATAATGAATCAACTAATTAGTTCTTGAATAATTAAAATATATTACTTAATTCTTTAATTATTGTAATTGTCAACGATTTGGTCTCTAGGTCAAATTTAGGGACCAAAAGTACAAATTCAGGTACTAAATAATATAAATTTAGTATAAATTCAGGGACCAAAAAGTATAAAATAAGTTCAAATTTAAGGACTAAATAGTATTTATTTTGTACAAATTTAGGGACCAAAAAGTATAAAATTAGTTCAAACTCAGGGACCAAATAGTATTAATTTAGTATAAATTCATATACCAAAAAGTGTAAAATTAGTTTAAATTCAAGGACCAAATCGTCACTAAGGACTAAATATTTAGTTGATAATTGAAATATTTTAGAGGCCAAGTCCTGTATTTAGATTATTCAGAGACTAATTACTTTATTCAATGTAAATTCAAGGACCAAATAGTAGGTTTTCTCTAAAAAAAAATAGACTTTTTTTTCATTTCTTATATCTTTGTAAAAGAATCAATTAACGATTGATCATTTTGTAAAGATATGTGACTAATTTTGTAACCTAACCAAAAGATATTGGACCAAATTGGGACATTTTGCAAAGATCTGAGACCAAAATGTACAAAAAAAAATATAGGACCAAATTGGGAACTTAACAAAAGATATGAGTCCAAATTTACACTTTGACCCAAACAAAAAATTAGACTTCTTTTTTCATTTCCGTACATTCCAAATAAATTTAAAGGGATGTAACGAGAATCGGTTAGGATTCCCTTTAATTTCTTTCTTTTTCCTTCTCACGAAAATGAAAACGAAGAGAAATATGGTAATACTATATATGCTATTATGCTTCCATTTGCATGTTGAGTTGTATTCACTTTTTCTCTTCCCACTAAACTTAGCTCATTGGATCGCTTCCAAATCTTTACATTGCCTTTCTTCTTTCTTCATATGATGACTCGGATTTGAACTCAATTTAGAGAAAAATAAATTTGATGCAATAAGACTTACTACTCCTAACAATTTTTCTAAAGTCACCCACTCTTTAATCTTCTATATAATTTTTTGTTTTCTTGCTTCACTTTCCTTCGTCTTGTCATCATGCATGTGCTCTCATTAACTCACATAAATATCTTTGTAACAGGTATTTTTTTTTCTATGTTTTTAAGTAATTTTTTTTTTGAAATTGCATCATAATTTTTCTTATATTTCACACGTTGAGTAGAAAATCTCATAAAATATAAAGAAAAATGGTAAAAGATTCTTTGCTCTTTTCATAACATGCGGAATGATGTCTCTCTGTTTATTTATTTATTTGGCTATTTATTAAATTAAATACAATCATAGTTCATTAGTTCATATTAAGTTATGATCAATTACAAATTCAGTAATAACTAAAAGTATAAGAAAATGACATAAAATTTTAATAAGATAAATCATTTGTACGAAATAAAAATTAATGACATATTCCATCTCTTCTTGATTCTTATAATTTAAGTCGTTTACATAGTGAAATTTAATTAAAGGATTATTTTTTGTATATTTTATATGATACCTCACATTTTGGGCGTTCGTCTACTTGGACTTCATACCAGGCCGAGCCTGTCAAGTGTCACCTGCACATTTCGGGGCGCCCCTTGACTCGGTTGAAGGCCTATCCGTATGATTCGGGGGCGGCCCCTGACTTGGTCAAACCCGCGTCGCGCAGATGTCCGACGCCCGGTTTACCTGTGCACCCCACTCTCCCACAATAGCCACTCTTTGCGTTTACTAGACTCCCACCTCCTCCATTGCTGGAGACCAGGGTCTGAACATGGAGCGCCCCCCATGGCTACCACTATCTTTCACTGCTCTATAAATACTTCTGAAAACCATCAATTTGAGGTTAGCTTCTCATCAACTTAGAACTTTCTTTGCTCTTACTTAAAACTTTTTCTAACTTAAGCATCAGAGTGTTCTTTGCAGGGCTCCCATGTGAAGTCTTTTGCAGGTCACTTCATTTCTCTTATTGCTTCAGCAGCCCTCCGATCGAACAAGGTAAGCTCGTTCATTATTTAGTTTATCATTATATTTTTATTTTTGCTTCATAATGTGCATATTGAAATAACTCATATATATAAGAGTTATGGAAAGATTATATATGGTCATCAATTTTGAAACTTTTGAAATCAATTAATATATTGTATGTTTTAGTTACTAGTTTAATGAATATTGATGAGAGAGAGAGAGAAGGCAGTTTATAATGTGGGGTTTGATATATATATTTTTCTTACTTCACTTTCCAGGGTGCCACTGCCACCCCATGAATGCATACTTTTCTTATCAATGAAGGCAATTATATATATATATATAATTCAAATACTAACATATTCATATTGTGACAAACTTGTCAAAAAAGTCAAAAATTACACATGAAAATATAAAGCCAACTAGATATATATTCTTGCACAAATAATTAACTAAATTGGGATGATTAATATGGGTTTGATATGATACAATATTAAGTTTTTTATTTGCAATTTCCAATTCAAATAAATAACAAACTTGATTTACATTGTTTAATCTGTTGAATTTTAGAATATTTGTAGCTAGATCTAGCTATTCATGCAGTAAATTTTTAAAGAAATAGTTTTATCCTTAATTACAATATTAATACTCATTTATATGAATCTTTTTCATACAAATTAATGAAGAAATTCGTAAGTTAATTACAACCATTAATTAGAATACTCGAAACATATTTACAATCAATAGAAATTCATAAAAAAATTATCATTACATAATTATTAAATAATAAATATATATAAATATTATTATAAAATGATATTATTAACAAAGTTTATATATGCAAAGAGTTACTTAAGAAAATTACAGATATATATATATATATATACACACACGAATAAATTTTTAAATATATTATACCTTCTTTGTATTCAGCTCAGATATAATTAATAATTTGGTACCCAATTTTTCTGAATTCAAAAGATAGATAATAAAACTACATATATTTATGGAAAATAATGTATTTTGACAATCTTTTTTTACCCAAATTTTGATAATATATATCATCTGACATTGATTATTATTTTTTGTTGCAATATAGACTTTAATTAGTATATAATAAGTACTTTTTTTTTTTAACTTTTATCTTAATACAATTAAAATACATAAAGACATTTGATATACACATTTTTTTCAAAAAAAAAAGTATATTGCTGATTTTATTTAATTAGAAATATTGATTGTTTAATTTGACTAATTTCTTAATAATTATGATGTATCATATTGATGGTTATAGAAAATTGGTCAAACACTTATTTGGTCTTCAAACTATGGGGTAAGTTTCATTTTGGTTCTAAAACTATTTTTTATTCTGTTTTGATCCTTAAAATTTGATTTGTATGATTTTTGTCATTATTTATAACTTGGACAGTCGAGATGAATCATTTTTCTCTCATATGTTTTTACAATAAGTGAGTTGATAAAGAGAAAAGGAAAATTTTTTATTCTTAACCATAAGTTATAGATAAATTTATCTATTTGTCATCACATATATGAGAGATAAATGATCTATATATATCTTATCTATTCAGGTTATAAATATTGGTAAAAATCCAACAAAATCACATTTTGGGGACCATAACAGAACAAATGTAAAAATTTGAGGATCAAAATATACTAAAAATAAATTTAAAACCCAAATAAAATTTTCCCCCAAAGTTTGAGGACCAAAATGAGGCCTTAACCTAAAAATTTCAAAATTATAACATTTTCATATGACAAATATGGATTAAGTATAGAGAACAACTTACTACTTACTAAATTTGGTGTGAGAAGGTGATGATACATGACAAATAAGTATTTTATTATTTAAGGTTTGAAAAAGTTGTATTTTTATACCAAACATATACTTTCAAGCTTTGAAATCATCTATATACACCAAGTCAATGTGGGGTCGAATATACTTTTAAAATACTTTATATTTATCAATAATTTCAAAGATAAATTTATGGGTAAATTACACTTTGGTACCCTGTGGTTTAACCCTATTTCACTTTGGTACCCTGTGGTTTGAATATTGACACTTTGGTACCCTGTGGTATTCTCCGTTAACACTTTGGTACCCTTTGGAGCTATTTTGTAATTTTAACCATAACAAATTTTGCAAAAATTACATATTGACCCCAAAAAATTTTCAAAAAATTACAAATAGGTCCCTGGATACATATTATATAGGGACTAAAATGAAAAATTTAAAATTTTTTTGGGGTCAATATGTAATTTTTTTAAAATTTATTATGGTTAAAATTACAAAATAGCTCCAAAGGGTACCAAAGTGTTAATGGAGAATACCACAGGGTACCAAAGTGTCAAGTTTCAAACCACAGTGTACCAAAGTGAAATAGGGTCAAACCACAGGGTACCAAAGTGTAATTTACCCTAAATTTATATTGCATTATATGATTTCATTATTTCAAATCATATAATATATTAATATGATATTTCACATAAAATAGTAAATAAAATAGAGAATACTAGAAAATTGAAAAAGCTAAGTAACTTCTCAAGTCTTCACTATTTTTTATATAATTTTAAATACTTCAATAGATTGAGAAATTATCAAACAAATTAAGTAACACATAATATTGGATTTTAAATATTATTTCAAAATACATTTACAATTTTTTAAAGTACTTTAATATTTTAATAATTTCGCAATTTGGTCTCAAATTACTGAATATGGTCATATATATCTATCGTTTCAAGCTCAAATGTGATGAGTCCAAAGTTAAGGATTGCTTTTGACGAGTCATTTTTTTATCTAGTTAGAGTCATCAAAAAATGAGGTTAAATCGGGTTTCGAGAGTGAGCTACTCATTTTATAATAAAAAAAGTGAGGTTGGTCATATCTCTCTCGCTTTCAATCTGAATGTGATGATTTCAAAATTATGTGTTAATTCTAAAAGAGTTCTTTTCCTGTATAGTTAAGACTACCAATAAATGAGCTGAAATTGCGCACTAGAAGTAGGTTTGCAACTTAAAATGAAAAATCTTAGAAGTATGATCTCAAACTTATTTTTATGACGCAATTTGACATCATTTATTAATGGTCTCAATTGGATAGGGAAATAACTCTTCAAGAGTTAACACATAGTTTCGAAATTGTTGCATTTAGACATAGAACGAGAGAGATATTACTAAATTTGTTAATTTATTCGTGAAACGAGCAGTCCACTTTAAGACTACCTCATTTGTTGATGTTGTGCAAAGTTTGTTTTAGGGGCATGATATGCAATGAGTCCTGAACCAATAAGATTATGACACATAAAAGGGTTAATTGTATGTAATTAGTGATGTGACTCCATACACAGTTTTGATTGGTTAAAAAAAATATTTTTTTCTATTATTTTTTAACATTAAATTATCTACCCCTTCCATGTGTCATGATCTTATTGGCTCAGGACCCATTGCATCCCATGCCCCTAAAACAAACTTTGCATCCCATGCCCCTAAAACAAACTTTGCATCATAGATTAACCCTACAATTGGATAGAGAAAATACTCGTTAAAAGCAACTCATACTCTGAAATTTTTTTGTATTCGAACTTGAAACGAGAGAAATATGACTATATTTATTAGTTTAGGACCAATTTGAGAGATTATAAAAATATGTAGGACTAATATAAAACAAATGAAATAATTAGGACCAATTTGAAATCTACCTCATATATTTGGGAACAATTTAAAGTTTTGGCAAGAAAAAAGCTAGTAATAAATTAAGTTTGTTCGAGAATATTCTTTCTACACAAAAGAATAAAAATAGAAACCCAATGAGATCACTTAACTATGTGATTATACAAAAACAAATTAGACGATGTTTCCTTGCTGAGAAGTGACTTTAACCCGTAATTATGAAAATCAAAAGTTAATTTATTTTTTTTAAGAAAAAGTGTTAAATAAAGGCTACATATATATGTGCAATAATTGACTCCAAATATCGATACCAGCTAGATTATACCCTCAAAAACTAACATTGTGTACACATTGTGCTCTCTCTTTCAATCTAATATAGAAAAAAAAATCCCTTTAATGTGTTAACATCATGTCCTAGAAATATTTTTCAAAAGAAGAAAAAGAGAAACGTCAAGAATTAAAAGAAAAAGATAAGAAGAAAAAGACTGCAACGTCATTGCATTATATGTCTATTCTCTACCTCAAATATTGACGCTCCACTTTAAATTTCAATGTTATGTTTATATATGATAGTCTATGTTTCTTTAAATAATCTCATACTAAACATGGGGAGAATATTAATCTTAGGCCAAAGTCTCAATTTGGTCCCTTATATATAGGGTAGATTTTAAATTGGTCCCTTATCTTTCATTTGTTTTAGATAGGTGTTATATGTTTCCATGATGTTTTAAATTGGTCCCAAAAATGCTTTCGAGCCACAATTTGACCTCATTTACTAGTGATCTTAACTGGACAGAATCAAGAGTTAACACGTAGCTTCAAATTCGTCACATTCGAATTTCAAATGAGAGAGAAATGATCAATTTCACTTGTTTAATTGTGAAACGAGTTATCCACTTTTGAAATTGATTTGACCTCGTTTGTCGATGGTCTTAAAATATTCATCAAAATAAATTCGTAGCTCTGAATGTGTCACATTTTAGCTTGAAATAAAAGAGATATGACCATATTACATTTTTTTGGGACCAATTTGAAACATCATAAAAATATGTAGGACCAATCTAAAATAAATAAAAGATAAGGGACAAATATGAAATCTACCCGATATATTAGGGACCTCTTTTAGACTTTGGCCTTAATTTTATTTTAGAATTTTTTATCAAGTAAATTATTATGACTTAAGAGCTCACTCATAAATTTCAGTGTAACGTGCTTTATTAAAGAGGTTTGTTCTTTGAGTGGGAACATTGTAGGAAGTGACTTTCTCCCAATGGTAATATCTATAGAAATAATGTTAAGAAAACAATTTGTATTTATCAAACAAAAGGTTTTATAAAAGAGTAAACTTATCTTTTGATTGTTCAGTTTATAGTTTATAGTTTATACTGAGTTAAAATATTTAATTTCTAAATAATAAAAAAAATATGATTTATCTCTGAACAATACACTACCTCAATTATATAGTCCCTTAATCATAGACATTATTAGTATTTAAATAAAAACTAAAATATATGTTGTAAAATAATAAAATATTAGCCAAAGTGTAAAAGTAGTCTCGTATCTTTTGCTCAATTTCTAATTGGTCTTGTATATTTTTTTGTCATAGATTTAATCTCATATCTTCAGGTTAGGTCTAGAGTTGGTCCCATATATTTAGATCAAGTGAAGAATTGATTTCATATCTTTGAGTCAAGTGGAACTAACGATGAAATTATTTTGCAAAAATATAAAATTAATTTCCTAATCTAACTAAAATATATGGGACTAAATCGAGACATTTTTCAAAGATATTAGATAAAAAATACAACAAAAAAATACAATATCAATGAAATATTATAATAATAAAATATATGAAATATCTATCTTTCAAAAATACAATAAAGAATATGAGAAATAGCTTGCAAAGGATTAAAATAAAACTTTTATCATAAATAAGTTTCACAATAAGTCAAGAGGAAGACTAAAATAAGAATATGCTATCACGCTATTGGGAGGGAATCTTCAATTTGTCTAGTAGTGAAAAGACAAAAGTAACCTCCTTCTTTTCTGTTGTAATTTCAACAAACAAAAAAGGTCATTATCGACAATTAACACTTCCCACGATCTGACGATCAAGCCAAAAGTGATGGGACCCGAATCTCGAAGCTCAAAAATATTAATTGGTAGGCCACACGCCCACACCTATCAAGGCTACACCCTTCCTCTATCTTAAGACAAAATATTTATATAATAATTTTTTTTATCTTTCTCATAAAATTCTCATGTTCTTTTACTAAATTTTATTTATATTTTTTGATGATTAATCATATAAAATTATTTTTTTTATATAATCTATCATACAAAATTTTGCATCATAAATTTTTGGTCCAATTGTCAAATTAGTCTTTTATTTTTGGGGAAACTGTATTTATCCACCTTGAACTATGTGTTCAATTGCAATGTCCTCCCTAATCTATCAAAAATAACAATTAACCCCCTAATTTATTAATTTTATAGCAATGTCCCCCCAACCGTTAGTAACACCGTTATCTTTTTATCTTTTAAGTCATTGTAACTTATATAAATACTTTATAAAATGATCAAATGACTTAATTACCCTTACAATGATTTACTTTATTTTATATATTTAAATGAGTAATCATTTTATTATATCAAATTTTTGTTAATTTTTTTTTTTGCTAATATTTTTTNTGTCATTTAACTATTTTATGAAGTATTTATACAAATTACAGGAATTTAAAAGATAAAAAGATAACAATGTTACTAACGGTTGGGGGTACATTGCTACGGAATTAATAAATTAGGGGGTCAATTGCTATTTTTGGTAGATTAAGGGATTTTGCAATTGAACACATAGTTCAGGGTGATAAATGCAATTTCTCCCTTTTTTGTGAAAAATGGGATACACGGTGTGAGTCCTTAATTATAAATAGGCACCAGGTAGAAGTAATAAGCTATGACACCCGGTGCACGTACTATAGTTCAATTCTAGCTAGAATATATAGCTAGTCGGGTTCCATTTTCCTATATAAAATGGTGGGTGGGAAATCATCAGTATCAGGTAATTCAAATATTGTTGTTATGTTATTATTAATGGTGGTTTGTTTTAACTTAGGCTCAGGCTTGCCTAGTAAAAGGGGATCATCACAATATAAAGCATGCAAAGAGGTGGTGCTATACTTTCACGACATAATTTACAACGGAGAGAATGGTGGTAATGCAACGTCGGCTATAGTAGCAGCCCCTCAAGGTGCCAACTTGACCAAATTGGCTGCTTCCTTCCACTTTGGAAACATAGTAGTTTTCGATGATCCCATCACACTTGATAATAACCTTCACTCCCCACCCGTTGGAAGGGCACAAGGGTTTTACTTGTACGACACCAAAAACACTTTCACTGCTTGGCTCGGATTCTCTTTTGTCCTAAACTCCACACATCACGTGGGCACTATCAACTTCGTGGGACCCGACCCCACTTTGCAAAAGTCAAGAGATATCTCTGTCGTTGGTGGTACTGGCGACTTCTTCATGCACCGAGGCATCGCCACCCTTATCACTGACGCTTTTGAAGGCGACGTTTATTTCAGGCTTCGGGTTCACATCAAGTTCTACGAGTGCTGGTGATCCAATAATAATAATAAGGTTAAAATACACTTTTGGTCCCATAATTTTTACTAAGGTCTCAGTTTGGTTCCATAACTTTTTTTTGTTGCACTTTTTGGTTCCATATCTTTTGCTCAAGTTGCAGATTTGATCCAGTGTTACATTTTTAGTCTCATATTTTTTGGTCATGTTACAGAATTGATCTCATATATTTTGGTCAGATTGCATAATTGGTCTCATATTTTTGGGTCATATGCATAATTAATCTCATATATTGGATCATGTGAGACTGACAGTAAAACTTTTTGCAAAAATGTGGAACTAATTCTTTAACCTGACCAAAATATATGAGACCAAAAGTAATACGGGACCAAATTTGCAACTTTTTGCAAAGATATGAGACCAAAAGTGCAACCAAAAAAAGTTATGAGACCAAATTGAGACCTGAGCAAAAGTTATGAACTAAAAGTGCACATTAACCTAATAATAATCAATAATTATTGATTAAGCCAATAGTATCCTATTATATATATGCATGTGAAATAGCGTATGCTTTTATTGATAATTTAATCAATACAGCTTCTATATATGTACTGCTGTTCTGGCCAAACAAATATATATATATATATATACTAGGGGCTTGGCTGCCCTAACGGGCACGCCAATATGCATGTAACGTTTGAATTGATTTAAAGTTGAAGATTATATTCAATTTTTATATTGATAAAAGAGTAAGTTTGGGACCAATTTGAGAAATTATAAAATATTTAGGACCAATTTGAAATTACCTCATATGGGGAGAGTGAGTGGAGAGAGAGTGGTGGCATTTTTATTTTTTAATTGTTTTTTGCATTTTTTTAATTCATTTATTTTTTTAAAAAAGTGGGGAGAGTGAGTGGGAGAGAGAGTGGGTGATTTTTTTTTTCTTTTTTAATTTTTTAATTCACTATTTTTGACCAACCATAAAGGGTGGAGCCATATAATATAGTATAGATATAGATATAGATATATATGTTCTGCTGTATGTTTATCTTTCGGTTTGGGATCGCCGGATCGGAGCTAGAGCATATATATATGCTTTAATTAATTTCAAGTTTGGGCGTGATTAATATTATCAGTCAATATAATAATAAATGTTACTTTTCGACTTCAATATATATTTTGGCCATTATTATATTTATACTTCTCACGATGTTTTCGGATTCCAAATGTCTCATCTCATGGACAACATTCTGATTCCAATTTCTAAGTCGTCCATCAAGGATATAAATTGCACAGTGCCATATCTTTTTTAATAACACACAATGCCATATCTAAACTAGAAAGCGCGTGATGTTGATAGCTAGTGAAGAGTGAAGACAATCATTTTCCAAAGGAAAATGGGTTATTTTGGGCTTCAATTCCTGAAGTCCTTGCATTATACAACTAGCTAGGTTGTTGGAGAGGGATTTGGTTACGAACAACAATGAATTATGAGTGTCTAAGCCCAACCAGAATTATAGGCCCATATGGGGAGTTTCTTGTAAAATCTTATTTATATTTTTGTTAAAAAATGTTTTAATTATAATTTATATTTATATCCTGATGTATCATATTAAGTTTGTTATTCTCTCTATTATGAAATTATTATATAATTTAGGGACAATATGACTGGTACTGATGGAGAAAGGAAAGCAACTTTAAGATTGGTTTGAAATGGGTTATAGTAGTGGTTGAATTAACCCTCCAAAGTCCTATAGGTTGGGCATAGCCTTAATGGCTTTAGTTGGGAGTAGGGTAGTCACAGCTGGAGCGCATATATTCTCGGAAAATAATGGTGGGGGTAGTTAGGTTTCAAAAGTACTAGCCTTGTTTGTATGAGGCTTACTAAAGCAAATTAAAAGGCAATCATTCTAATCTCGCGTTTACAAATTAAATTAGCACTATAGAAAGGTTGCCATCATTTTCAGTTTCTTTATAATTTAGTTTAGGGCAGTTCCGTGCCAATCGATTAGTTGAGAATGTGAAGGACAAACCAATCAAGCAAATAATCAACGAGATTGAGGCTATCATGGCAGAAGCGGCAGTGTATTTTCTAAGATGTAGTAAAAAAAATGTTGAAAGATGTGTCTATATTTAATGCCTAGTATTTCAAATAAGTTTATCTCATATGAAGAATATTAAGAAAAAAGAATTGAACAAATCATCATCATCATCATCATATATATATATATATATACCTTTTATCACATGTGTTAATAATAATGTTAATAAATTTATTTATATTAAAAATCTAAAATATAAAAGCTAACTCATCTTAATTTTAAACCCAGTTTTAAAAATTATACGAGCATTATCTTTTATTTATATCATCCACATGAAGGGGAATAAATAAATAATCAACCATGCACTCCGATCCATCATCTGTGCATCGGTGATTTATATATTGATTTAATTTAGAATGTTGATATTAGAAAAGACGTATTAGAATTGCATGTATGATAATAGTAATGATAATCAAAATTGCATGTATGATTATAATAATAGTAATGACAATCAATTATTTAACAATAATAAAAAGCATAATAAGAAACTTAATCGTTGAAAATTGAAATCATTTTTTTTATCACAGAAATCATTTTATTTAATTACATAATTAATTATTATCCGTATATAATTTATAATTTATATCCTCCACTAATTGGAAGGGGAAACATCAATCACTCTACCATCTCTGCGTGGGAGGAGACTCTGATAATGATTACTAAAATTAGTAATTACTAACTTCTGCCAAATTTCTCGTGACTCAAGCCATTTCCCCAAAAAAGAACGATATATATATATATGTGTGATGTATTTATTAATATATCTAATTCGTTAATTGGTTGCATATGTTTATGCGTGGATTAGCAGTAGCACCAACCAACCACAACTTACAGTCTTACTCACGTCTGGTTGCACTAATAAATTTAAAAACTTAGCTTCATCCACAGTTCTGGTCCCAAAAACAGAGCATCCAATCATTTCCTTAATCTTAGACTTAAAGCTAAACAAACACACATAATGTGCTAGCTATTTCCTAGGTATTTTACCATTTTTCTAATTAATTACTCCAGTGTGGTTCCTTTAAAGTCAAGCTTGATTAATTTAGCAAGCTTCAATTGCTAATTAATGATAAAATGGAGAGTAAATATATAATGGGTCCACTAGAAATATGTACATAAATCAACAATACAATTTACAAAGTTTAATTTATTTTCTTTAGCTTATGATCAATATATTTTGAATAAATTAATCCTTAAAAAGAAGATTTATGGAATTAAATTATATTATCTTAACAGTTTCTAAAGACTTTCAAAAACTAAAGTAGTATGTTTACAAAGTAAATTAATTAAGGCGGAATAGGTGATGATCACTTAAAAGTCAGACATAAAAATATGATTGTGAGTTGTGACGTGGACATTGTGGCGAGTAGAGATGAGTTGGTGTACATATATAGGGTAAATTACACTTTGGTACCCTGTGGTTTGAAACTTGACACTTTGGTACCCTGTGATATTCTCCATTAACACTTTGGTACCTTTAGGGGTTATTTTGTAATTTTAACCATAACAAATTTTGCAAAAATTACATATTGACCCCAAAAAAATTTCAAAAATTACAAATAGGCCCCTGGATACATATTATCTAGGTACTAAAATGAAAACTTTTAAAAAAATTTGGGGTCAATATGTAATTTTAGTAAAATTTGTTGTGGTTAAAATTACAAAATAACTCCAAAGGGTACCAAAGTGTTAATGGAGAATACCACAGGGTACCAAAGTGTCAAGTTTCAAACTACAGGGTACCAAAGTGAAATAGGGTCAAACCACAGGGTACCAAAGTGTAATTTACCCTATTTTATATATTATATATTTGCCCCAAGACTAGGCTACTCGGCTAGCTAGCAGTTGTATAAATTGCAACTTGGGTGTGAGTTAAATCCTCATCGATCTCATCAATAATCTATCTCTATAGTGGGAGTTGAAAATCGATATATAATGGAAGCATTAATAATGAGAAGGAGATTGGTTTGGTTGGCGTTGGTGATACTTGTAGTGGCGGTTGGATCATCAAGCGCTGCGCATGGTTCATCAAAAAGAAGAGTGCAGGAACCATGCAAGAGGCTGGTGTTTTACTTCCACGACATAATCTACAACGGTCAAAACGCAAAGAACGCAACGGCAGCAATCGTGGGAGCACCAAGTTGGGGAAACACAACTTTATTGGGAGCCCAAAACCATTTCGGAGATTTGGTAGTGTTCGATGATCCCATTACTTTAGACAACAATTTACACTCTCCTCCTGTTGGCAGGGCTCAAGGTTTTTACATTTATGACAAGAAAGACATCTTCACGGCTTGGCTTGGATTCTCCTTTGTGTTCAACTCCACGCAACACAAGGGATCCATCAACTTCGCTGGGGCTGATCCTTTGATGAACAAAACCAGAGACGTCTCTGTCATCGGTGGCACTGGTGATTTCTTCATGGCCAGAGGCATCGCCACCCTCTCCACCGATGCTTTTGAGGGTGAAGTTTATTTCAGGCTTCGCGTCGATATTAAGCTTTATGAATGTTGGTGGCCGCTATAGAATAATAATTCATTCCTAATATAATTAATACTGCATGCCATTCATCTTAATCTTAATTACTACGTACCTCCTACCTCCACATGATCAATATCTTTTCTTTCTTAATTACCTTGTATCACTATGCAATTATGCTAGCTTGTTTAATTTGATTTCTTGTACGTTTAATTTCTACTATGCTTTTCTCCTTTTACCTTTCAACTACCAAAGATGCCTCAAGGCATTCATTGGTTCCAAGGGAATAATGTATTGTTTCGTACGTCAATCAAGTTTTGTTGAAAAGGTCCACTCTTGTCTCCCTTTCTTTCCTTTCTTATTTGATGTCGTACGCTAACTAATTTATCAAGTTCAGATCACAAATTTAACAAATTAACTAAAAGCAAAAAGCTTGCCTAATCGTGAGAGACAAAGAGTTTAGAAAGAAGTCAAGGACCCCTCGGACAGTAAATTATTGGCTATGTATATTAAAAAAAGAAATTAATTATGCTTTCCATTTTCCAACATACAAATAGAAATAGTGACCAATAGTCCAATACTTCTCTGATGACGTCAATTATTAGGTACTGCCACTTTCCACGGTTGACTGTACTCTGATCTTCACCAAAGTAATGGACAATTGGACATGCAATTATATAGGTTTTCCTCTTTTCTAGCTCTTTGATGGTTTAAGTAGGTTCAACAAGAAAAGGGAGGAAAAAAACTGTAAAGAAGATAAAGTCAGGTCATATATACCTTTCAAATAAACAAATGCATGCATGAAAAGTGTCATTAACCATTTATTAAAGTGATGAATAGGTCAATAACTACAATTTCTTTTTTAATGAATTCATCATATTAGCTTTTTATGTTACTTGATTTGTCATCAAAAATAGATAAAAGACGTTCACTTCATGATATGTATACTCCAATATTTGAGCATGTTTATCAATCCGTGATTCCGTATAATTTTTGTGGTTACCTCTAAGTTAAATACTGGTATGAATAATTTCTCTCCCAAAAAGTATTTTAATAAATTAATTGACAGAAAAATAAAGAAAATTATTTTTTTTATAAAAATAAAAATCAACCATAAATTTTTTTTAATTTGTGATTAATATAATTTTTTTTTCTCTTCTCTCTTTGTCAATTCATTATTAANCCATAAATTTGTTTTTAATTTGTGATTAATATAATTTTTTTTTCTCCTTTCTCTTTGTCAATTCATTATTAAGATATGTATGAAAGACACATCGTCTATCTAATTAGTTATCCAAATCATAGATGATAAGTTGATAACATAAATTAAATGAAATAGCATTTTGGATCAATTGTGGAATACGAAACAAAACAAATGATGAAAATTAATTAAGGGACCAAAACGAAATTGACCTTGTAATTTAGAGACCAAAACTAAAATTTGATCAAACATGAAAAAGTAAATTAAAGAACATAGATGGACATAAAGAGTATATATGATTGGGTACCAAATGTAGAAAAGGGTCCGCTATGATGAGCTTTGATCGTAATGTTGAAGCAAATTAAACAGGGGAAACAGGTGTAGTCCAGAGTACTCCAGAGAAAAGAGAAGGGTGTGGGGAGGAAGCTCTTTTCCTTTTTGAACATAGAGGCTTTGAAGTGAAGATTGAGCAATATAATGCCTGTAAGTTAGTGGAATATATTAATATATGCATGTGGAGTGAGAGTTAGAAGAAGTAGCAAGTATAAAATAACCTGATTGAGCCATCCCAATCGAAATAACTAGTTGGATGGGGTATAGTTTCTTAATTAACAATGTGGGTGCCATGAAGAAGTCACAAATGTTAATTAACAATGTGTTGGACAAACACATTTTCACGGCTTCGCTTAGATTCTCCTTCATCTTCAACTCCACTAATACTCGTCACAGGGGAACCATCAACTTTGATGAACAAACACTCGCCACAATTGTGATTTCTTCATGGCACCAGGCATTGCTACTTTGTTCATCCATGCTTTTCAGCCTCAAGTTTACTTTCGCCTTCGCCTCTATATTCGCTTCTATATATGAGTTTTGCTCATTCACTTCATTTCTTTCCTTTTCTTTTTTTGAGAAAAGATTGAGAATTGTTGTTTGTGTTTTTATTCTTATTTGTTTTCCAATTTTGATTAGTGTTTATTTGTCTGGCTAGTTGTGAGTTGCAAGTTTTGGCCAAAAAAAAAAAGTTGAGTTGTAAGTTGTGGACACTAATTANTAATTCCGAGGAGCAATTCCGAGGAGTGTATATCACAGACATTTCCTCTCGTTTATGAGTGATTCAATTCAATGAATGGCGTGAAAAAGATAAATATTTGTACCATCTTACTATTATATTTATGAATGAGTGCAATTGAAAGCTGCTTGCAGCCCCAACTCTTTTTACTGTCATTATGTAGCCTGCTCAATTTTTTACTTTCAAGAAATTAATCATTTGATCCTTATATTTTATTGAGAATTTTAGTTTAATTATTATATATTTTTAAAATAAGTTCATGCAAAGTTTATTCCTTAATACTTAGTTATGTAATAATAATATTTTTTTAAAAAAATGTTGTAAAATAAATAAATAAATAAATAATTTATTAGATAATAATACTAATATTAGTAGAGTCAATATCAAAGTTTTAAGAATTACTATTAAAATTTCATATTATTATTAATTATATTAGTTATAGATAAATATTTATATGACAAATATAATTATTAAGAACGTAAATCTAAACATTTATAAAATATAAAAATTTATTTTTAAAAATAAATTTCTTTTTTCTTTTTAAGCTAGCATTAGCCTCAACAGACGATTAAGTCCTGATAAAAGAAATATTTGGGCCATGCTAAAAGAAGATCGAAGTCCCATATATAAATATAGTCTCCTTTATTACACGGAGCCCAAGCCTAAAAAGAACATAGTATGTATTAACATAAAAAGGACTTGCCAAAAAAGGAAAAAAAGGCTAAAGTGCACTTTTGTTCCATAACTTTAGTAAAGGTCTCAATTTGGTCCCATAACTTTTTTTGTTGTAATTTTGATCCCATAACTTTGGCAAAAGTCTTAATTTGGTCCCATAACTTTTTTTTTGTTGCAAGGTACCATAACTTTTGAAAACGTCCCACCGTTGGTTCTAAGCTGATTTCCATCCATCCATTAACTTCACTCATATTTGTCACGTCGTCATCTAACTCAGTATGTCAGATCATCTTTAACGGCAAATAATGGATGGAAATCAGTTTAGGACCAATAGTGAGACGTTTTCAAAATTTATGGGATCAAAATTGCAACAAAAAAAGTTATGAGACCAAATTGAGACCTTTGCCAAAGTTATGAGACCAAAATTGCAACAAAAGAGTTATAGGACCGAATTGAGACCTTTGTTAAAGTTATGGGACCAAAAGTGAAGTTTAGCCAAAGAAAAACATAAAGACTAAAAAAAGACCACAAACTGGGAATGTCAAGAGAGAAAAGATATGAGATAAGTTTCAGTTAGCTTATCCCAAAACAAAAGCAACGGAGCACTCACTCCTACTCTGTGAAGGAGCAGGCATTTGCAGACGGAAATCCGTAGAAATGCGCGGCCTAACTCTTTCAGAGAGCATATGGAAGCCACATTCTCTTCCACCATTTCCCCAAACTACCAAACCACTCGTCTCTTTTCTATTTTCTTCGATTTCCCCCCCAAACAAGCTTAATTCAAGGCTCGCTCTACAATTTCCTGCAAACCAACGACGTGCCAACACTTTCAACAGATGGCCCTGCTGCAATTTACAACAAGGCGTCCAAAATCTGACTGTCATGGGGGTAATTCTCTGCACCTGTGTTCCCTTCTTTCTATCAGATTCCTTTACAATTCCTGTGCCTATCTTCGTGATTGTTGATCAACCTTTACAATTATAGTATTTGCCAAAATAGTCGTATGCTGTATCTTTCTGCATTTGGCTATGTTGCTACATTATATTGAAAAACCTAAAATCCGAATCCTTATCATTCTTCCCTGGTTCAGCTACACGAGCTAATTATTGTCCTTCTTTCCGTTTGTTTTCTGCTCTGCAAATCTGCATCGTAATTGTCTATCATATAGTCTTCTTCAACTGCTTTGCATATTATTAGCGTCAATTCCTGTTGTCCTAGTAGATTCAACATGTTTACTGCATGTTTATCTTGATACAGAAATTTAGTCATGTTTACCGGAATTGTAAAGCAACAGGCAGCTGCAATAATTCAGATCAATTGGTTGCTGAGAACTCAAGTTGGAAATGTCATTTAGACACAGATGTTGCTTCTTCTGATAATTCTTCCGCTGGACTTCTGAAGTTTATGCTTTTGTTTGGATTGCTCACACTTCAAGAATCTTATCCAGCTGCTGCTGCTTCAGATTTTGCCAGTGGGTTGAGTTCAGTTCCTATCTTAGGGGATTTCAGTGACATAACTACAGGTTTTGCTTCAGTTAGGAAAATCTCCCTGCCACTTTAGTAGTCAGAAATTTTAGGTTCTGTAAGTAAAGTGATAATGGAACTTGAAGCTTCTGTTTTCCCTCATCTAACATTTTGTAGTTATTTAAAACTGATGCCAGCTTGAAGACTAATGTTATTGCTTCCTGTATAATCTGTTACAGGCATTCCTGCTAATTTTTTTCTCAGAACTAGGAGACAAGACATTTTTCATTGCAGTAAGTGTACACAAATCCATGCCTTGTTAATTCTCAGCCAAAGGCGAAATAATTAAGAAACAGTAGTTTACCATTACCCAAGCATGAACCTCTTGCTGTTAATTTTCATTCTAAAACTCTGTCTGGCAAGATAATCAAGTATAACACTGTAAATAAGTTTATTTATCACACCTCTGGGCACAAAGTCTCTATTGACCAATTTCTTTGATAAATTCTTTCCGTTTTTTTCCCTGTGACATAATTTATAATAAAATATAGGCTAAAGTGCACTTTTGGTCCCATAACTTTGGCAAAGGTTTCAATTTGGTCCCATAACTTTTTTTGTTGCAATTTTGGTCCCATAACTTTGGCAAAGGTCTCAATTTAGTCCCATAACTTATTTTGTTGCAATTTTGGTCCCATAACTTTTGAAAACGTCTCACTGTTGGTCCCAATACTGATTTTCATCCATTATTTGTCGCTAAAGATGACCTGACATACTGAGTTGGATGATGACGTGGAAAATATGGGTGAAGTTATAGGACGAATGGAAATCAATTTGGGACCAACGGTTAGACGTTTTTAGAAGTTATGGGACCGAAATTGCAAGAAAAAAAGTTATGGACCAAATTGAGACCTTTGCCAAAGTTATGGGACCAAAATTGCAACAAAAAAAGTTATGGGACCAAATTGAAACCTTTGTCAAAGTTATGGGACCAAAAGTGCACTTTGGCCTAAAATATATGATGCTCAAGCATGGATATATTTCTTGTATTGCCAAAGCGAATGTTATGACCCCTATAATTTGGATATATGATGTCTTGTGCAGGCACTTTTAGCAGCTAGGAATTCAGCTGTTGTTGTTTTCATTGGGACATTTGGTGCACTTGCGTATGTTTCCTATTTCATGGTGATTTAGATGTCCTTGCAGTTGAATTACTCACCTTGAGTATTGATTAATGAAAGTAATTATAGTGAACTTATTTACACTGCCCAAACAGTACAATTGGCACCTAAAAAATTCCCTGAACTTTTTTAATGAAAGGTATCTGTATTCATTTAAAGGTTTTCTTATCAATAATCTAGCAAGAACAACTGTTTCTTTCGTGCAGTAGTCCTTTAACATGTGGTGTGTCTAGAAGTCAGTAGCCCCAGCTGCATTAACTGCATGTTACCAGCATTTAGTTGCTAAGTTCAAAACGCTGACTGTCATTTTATAATTAGTAATTACCCAATTATTCTATATATAAGAATAAAATTCTTCAGTTATATCATATATGCCATTCTTCAATTCATTAATATCTATTTGTCAATGGCAGGGCAATGACTCTTGTATCTGTTGTTCTGGGACGAACTTTTCATTATGTTGATGAAATATTGCCATTCAGGTTCTTTCTTTAATCTCAATATTTCCTGCTCTATGATATGACATACAGACTGATAGAGCTTAAATTGTTTTAAACCTTCAACCGGTACCTTATTTTCAAGCTAAGTTTTTTGTTAACAGAAAACAATATGATGAAAGATGTGTAGTACATGAGTTTTAAGAGAAAGACTATGTCATACACTATGCAGATAGGAAATTTTTATTTAATATTTATTATATCAATTAATAATGAAATTCAATTTGGAAATGAGGGTTTCTAATAGGGAATTCCCAAAGTCTTGTTTTTTGTTGGTAGAGTTACGAATTGAATGTCTTCAAAACTTATCAGACTGATATATTTATTGGAAACTATAATTTACGAAAGCTTTATGACATCTTGCACAAGACTTTCTTTAACAGTACCTTTTCAGGTTTGGTGAGACTGATTTGCCTATTGATGACATTGCTGCTGTTGGCCTATTGGTAAATATCATTTGCTAGTTTATTTTACTGCATTGGTGCTTATTATGTTGCTAACATGTATAATTGACATTTATGTTCTTATATAAAATCACCTATCAAAATGATGCTGCATTCTATTGAGATCAGGTGTATTTTGGGGTCTCTACCCTGCTTGATGCCTCATCTAGTGATGGCCTAAAGTCAGAAGATGAACAGAAGGAGGTAATATTGACATAAAATCATCATTGCTCCTAGCATCTTGTGAGCTGTAGGAGTAAGGACAAGTGAATACAGATTTAACTTCAGTTTCTTATCTTGGAAACGGTCTACATCTTGCATTGCTAATTGACATCCTTTTTGATAAGAGATCCTCTTCCTTTCTTAACCAGGCAGAGCTAGCAGTTTCAGAATTTTTAGGAAATGGTGCTGGGATACTATCCGCTGCTAGCACGGTTGTCAGCACGTTCGTCTTAGTTTTTGTTGCTGAATGGGGAGATAAATCATTTTTTTCTACAATTGGTGAGAGGCAAAACTAGAATTACTGATCCATAGAACATACCTTCTGGACTGCATATAATCTGTTATTTTTTTATTCCTTTTATTCATGTCAAATTTTCGGCAGTTCTATGACCAAAGTAAATTTAGCAACAATATTTTTCTTTTCTGGGGTATGATTAGCAGCTATAAATTGATAGTAGGAGGTATGTTTTCTCTGGCATCTATTGCACTAAAAGACTTCTGGGACTTTATGATCCTTTGATTGAAACATCTTGCACCTAAATAAACAAACTAACATATAAGTTTATGTGAAATACATAAATATATGCAACCTTAGTGATCCTAAATCTGAGTTTACAATTATCACTCATATATCCATGGCTGGGAAAGAGTTTACAAATTTCTCTATGATATCTCTCCACCCACCCTTACCCCCCTCTCTCTGATGCAGCTCTTGCAGCAGCTTCTTCACCCTTTGGAGTCATTGGGGGAGCACTTGCCGGTCATGGTGTTGCAACTTTGGTAACTCTTTGCTTCAAACTAAATATAGACCTTGGATAGTAGTGTATCATGATAGATGCAACCTCTGGTGCATTGTTTCTAAAGATCATAAAATGCTAGAAACCAATATAATTAATACATAAATTTACTGACCATTAAAGAAATATATATTATGTGCCAAAATCTCCGTCTGAAGTGCAGTAGAAGAAAGAAAATAAATCAATAAACAGCCTGAAAATATACTCATGAGTAGGCTTATTTCAGGGTGATTTATTGAAAGTAATTATTCTCCCAAGTCCCAAGTGTTTTCCGAATAAGCACTTACAATCATGCAATGTCTTTAAAGAATTAATTATATAACGTCTTACCACATAAGATGTTTCTAATCAATATTGGACAAGTGCATAAAACAATAATAAGTTATAAATATAATATATTTTTCTAAGAAGAATTTAAGGTGTCAAGAAACAGGGTGATTTCTACGGGTCAGAATAGGTGGGTGGAAAATGGCAATGTTCATGCACAATCTTCGTCAAGTCTAGATACATTGTTAATTACCATCACCTTCCGTTTTCCCCTCTAATTATGTAAATAGTTGTGGTATGTTAATCCTGTGGGCACAAAAAAAAAGGTTTTCTAAATTACACTTCCTTTTTTAAAAAATCAAATTTCGGTGTATGATTATGGGCTTCTTTTGGCTCACATTATTTTTTCATGCAGCTAGCTGTTCTGGGAGGCTCTCTACTTGGGACTTTTCTATCAGAAAAGGTACTCCTGACTTTTAGCCTCTTTTCCTTACAGGCTGTGTCCTCTTTGATATTAGTTTCCAGCGTCAGAGTTCTCTCCATTTTGCAATAGTGGACCATATTACGTAAATTTAAAACTGGAGCCTCCTAGATCGATGTGATCATGTCAATTAAATTCATTTAATCATTGTGGCTAATAGGTTGTGCATCTACTTCATGAAATACACAATGAAATTTAAGAAATGATCTAAAATTGCTTTGCTGGATGTGGTACGTATAGAATCCAGTTGGTGGAACTCATTTCCTGCGGTTAATATTCAGCCAAGGTAAATGAGTATAAATCTAATATTGCTGCTATAAACAGCATTAACAAGATAGTTTTTATGAATGGCCATCATTGGAATGAACTTGTTCGTTCAACCAGAACAGAAATGACCAGATGAAGATTCCCTAGCTAAGATGGCTATAAGTAACTTGTTATGATGAGCATAAGAATATCTTGACGCTAGTTAAATCACTGTTCATGTTCTATAGATATGGCACTATGGGCGAGGCATGTGACTGCTGTTATTTATTTTGGTATATACCTTATGCAGCGAGAAACTAAAAGCACTGTTTTTTTATTCCTTTTGAAGGTCATTGCCTATATTGGAGGTGTTCTCTTTCTGGTCTTTGCTGCTGTAACCTTATTTGAAATCGTGACTTAAAGATTAAGATTCTTCAAAAGTTGAGAGTCCCTTACTATTTGCGAACATCACTAGTGAGGCATCAAAAAATACACGGGCCTCCATAGTAGATGGCAGATTTTTTTCCCCTTCTTGGTTCAATTTTGTAAGTGAAGGGGTAATTTCTTGTACAAAAAATACATGTATCAACTTTATTTTATCAAGCCTTGTAATAATTATACAGTCAGGGATGATATCTGTAAGGCAAATTTGGTCTCAAAACATGTTTAAGATCTGGGTCTCAGGGGTCTTTGCTCTCTAATAGTCACACGGATTGATGTTTGGATCCGTTTAACCGTGCTCTTTTGGTTTGGTCACTTGGTGAATATTTATTAAAATTGAGGAAGGTATATACTAATACTATAAGGGTCCTTCTAACATGTGCCCTTAAGGCACATGTTAAGGTTTCTTTTAATTGGTCAGGTGAGTTTTCAAACATTGAAAATTATCTTTTAAATGATTTTTCGTAGATTTCAAGATATGAGATACTCTGCTAACCAATGAGAAGAAACTTTAAAATGTGTACTAGGGGAAATAAATTCATACTATAAATATCAAATACCAATTCAGGGTAGAAAGAAGAGAGGAAATAAAATATTATGAAAGATTGAAGACAGATATAGTGTAGGGTGTTAGTGGGGATCGAGAGTCGAGAAAGATTGCAGCAGATACATGAATTGAGATAGAAGGTCAAGGAAGTGAGAGACGTGGCAGTGCCTGACCCATCCGTAACGTCTTTTAACGTAGAATCTAAAAGTACTCAAACATAAAAGGGGTGATTTTGGAAGTGGACACGACATCACTCCCCCACAACACCATCCTTTTCTTCTCCACTTTCTCTTTCTCATCCTCATCGTACGCTTGCTTATCTGTCTACTATTCAATTTTGTCCTTTTATTCTTTTTCTAAAATATAAAGTATAAACAAACAAATTACTACACAGTACACATGTGTCTAACTAATGTCTTTGATCATCATCGTATACTTGTTTCTTCCAAGTCTTGCAAATCGTCAAGGAAATGCATACAACATAAATTAATTGTGTACATATCTAACTGTCGATAAATAAATGTTATAAATAAGACAATCATACATTGATAATGTGGTCTGGTTTGGTTTCCGGACATAAATAAAAGTAGAGAGAAGGAGAGAAACAAGTGGCAAAATTCAATTCAGTAGAGCAATAGTGGGAAATATCTCATCTCATTCTGGTGCAATATACTTTTTCTCATTATTGAGCTAGCGCTGAAGATCTGGAGGGACCAGACTGGAGAGGCATATGCTTTGAAGTCACAATGATAGGCCTCTCTTTTCTTTCCTCTTCAATGCTTGTTTCTTTTTTCCTCCTTCATTTCCTTATACTTTTGTTCGTGGACAACAAGAATATAATAATTGTATTTGCGATTCTGAGTTGGTGACTGGTATGAAGGCGACTCGTGCTTCCAAGTCCACACACAGCACGTGCATCCTTCGCATGCACCGAATGTCATATGGCATATTCTCATATTCCTCGATCTCTTCTCCATCATTTCACTAATTCATATTTTTAAATATATAAATTATCAACCAACACACAAACAGAAGGCGGGAGGGTCGAACATGGATACCAACTTTTGGGTTTGACTTTAGTCCAAAAAAAATCACACATTATGAAATCCAGAGTGATTTGTTTAAAAAAGCTGTGTTGGACTTTTCTTTCCCATGGATCACACCTTTTGTTCTTTTCTTTTTAAGCGACAAAGGTGGGGCGTTGGATCCACGTGGGACCCATCTGCCAATGACGGATCCAATGCCTGGAAAATCAACACCATTATCGTATACTTTCCTTCTAATTTTTTGGTCTCTTTGATCGTTGGATTTACACTACAAGTTTGACAATTTTGATATCGTATGAGCACCATTCTTTTTCGCCGCCTTGTCTTTATTATATATCCTCCCCACTGCACCCACATTTCTTTCTTTCCTCAATCTCCACTCTTATTTTGTTTCTATTCCTCTTTTTTTTTTTTTTTTTTTTTTTTTTT